>JAZKJV010001027.1:598351-784499 GCA_037367405.1 Ottelia alismoides | reverse complement strand
TTAATTTTAGTTTTTGGTTTATTTTATTTTTATATTTATTAAAAATAAAAAACATGCCTTTTGTGTACTGTCTAGCTTAGAAAACACCAAAAAAATAGTAAAACACCTCCAAAAATTCTAAAAAAATTACCTAGTGTCTATTATATCCTATTATAGTGTCAGTCCAAAAATCACTAAAAATCTCAAAAGAAAAACACTAAAAATTTAAAAACACTCAAAAACTTAAAAAAAATACATAAAATCAAGGAAACCTCTAAAAAATACAAACTCAGGTTCTGTTTGTTCCTCATTTTGTTCTTTTTATTTGAAAAATAGTTTGAAAAATTTTGAGTACCGGTTGCTATTTTTAAACCCCATTTTATTCACAGCCAGTCCTTGTTTCACTGTTTTGAGTCATTTCAGTAATTAAAAATATCAAAAACACCTTGAAAAATCCTCAAAAATCACAAAAACAGTAAAAAATCCTAAAAATATCAAAAACATTTTTGTTCTGAATTTTTGGTTATTTTTGCACATGTTTATAAATACTTTACCTTGTCTTTTATTACCTTGCCTTTGAATTCCAATATTGAAAAAGACAAAGAAAAAAAATATAAAATATAAAATTATAAAAATCAGAAAATTAAAAATCAAAATACAAAATTAAAAATTAAATTAAAAATAAAAAAAATTAAAAATTAAAAACCCACAAAAATTTCCTTTGCTTGTTTGCTTAGTGTAGACACATCACACACACACACACACACTTGAGCACATTTGCTTGAACTACCCTGCTTGCTCCCTGTGTTCGAACTCTCTACATACTTGCACCTACACATCTTTTATGTAGAGTTAAAAATAAATTTGACTCCACATTTGCTTGTCATTGTTTGATATCTGATTGTGGGTTCATTATTGATTAAATACGGGATTCACTTGTGAGTCGCCACAACGACGGTTGTCTCCGCCTTGTGTGAGACGCCAATTTTGACCGCATCGAATCCCCTGTTTATCAGCTACCTGTTAATCCAACATCCTCCGTCGTCATCCGATCCCCTCAGCCCTCCAGTTTTGATCCAGACCGTCCATCTCAGGAGGCACCTGCACCGCCAGATCTTTGGAGAGGCGATCCCAGCCGCTCGATGCTCGTGGGTTAAGCCACAGCGAGCCACCACCGTTGATCACGCCACGTGGCTTGACCTCAAGCGTCGGATCATCCCAAGGAGCTCAGCTGTAGAGAGGCCACTGTTCACCACCGTCGGATGCGCCATGTGCCCTCCATCCAGCCGCTCCGAGTAATAAAGGGTAATTTACCCTTAGGCCCTCTCAGTTATTTTGTTTCACTTTTAGTCTTGTAAATATTTAGCGTAGTTGTTTAAGTTTTGGTACATTTGCATAGAGACCCTGGTACTTGCTTTTATTTGCATTTATGCCCCTGTGCGTTGTATGACACGTGCTTCGTCACGTGTTTCTCTGGTTTATTTGCAATCCATGCCCTTGTAGTTCTGGTTGTTATTAGTTGAATGAAAGTTTTTACTTATTTACACTTATACCCCTGTGCGTGGTTTATTTGAGCATGTGCGTGATATTTGTGGGTATTTTACAGATAAGCCCTTGGACTTTTGGTACCTGTTACCAATAAGTCCTCGGGACTTATTTTCATTGCATCTGGGTCCCTGAGTGCCCCAGGCACGCGGGTGGCGCGTGTTTTGCTGGGTTAACTGCACCAGACCCCCCAGGCTCGCGGGTATTTGCACTTTGGTCCCTGTGCATTGTGCCCTCTCTTTATTTTTGAATAAAATAGCAAATTACCTCCAAATCCAACGAAAATTGGACACATGGCTCCTGCCATGGTGTAAAATTTTCGAGGATTTTTTAGGACATTTTTGTTTTCATTTGTTATTTTTAGAAAATTAAAAACCTTTAACTTTGCCACTGTCTAACTTTAAAAATCACAAAAAAATATTAAATAGCGTCTAAAAATTACAAAAAAATGTCTACTGTCTATTTTGTTGTGTTTGATTTTCTAGCCATTTTGGCTATTTTTCATTACTGAAAACCACTAAAAATTGAAAAACACCTAAAAACTTATAAAAATTCTAATAATTAAACCAAAAACCCAAAAATAATAAAATAGGTGCCTAAATTTTCCTTGATTTATTCGCTTTACAGGAAAATTACCTTCCAGCTAATTTAGGGCTTTTAGATATTTTATCTAGGCCTTTCTAGCTCGGCTGGACAATACCTTTGATTTTAGCTACTGTTTAATTTTTAGAAAATTCAATAAATATCAGAAAATTCTCAAAAATTCATCAAAAATACTAAAAATTATAAAACACATAAAAATATTTTTGTTTGAATTTTTGGTTGATTTTTAGTGCTTTAAATAAATTGTTGAAGTGTGTGTTTCTTTGTTTTTCTTATTTTCTTAATTAGCTAAAAATCCAAAAAAAATATAAAATAACTTAAAACCACTAAAAATATTTGCTCTTTTTATTTTATTTCTCTTTTTGACTACTTCGTAGGCCGAGAGGCCAACCCGTGCTCCTTGAG
The DNA here is from genome assembly GCA_037367405.1 of Ottelia alismoides. Classification (NCBI taxonomy): domain Eukaryota; kingdom Viridiplantae; phylum Streptophyta; class Magnoliopsida; order Alismatales; family Hydrocharitaceae; genus Ottelia; species Ottelia alismoides. Next base: position 781,967 of record JAZKJV010001027.1, on the reverse strand, counting down.
TTCGACCCTGGTCGCTATACCAGGTTAATCCAATAGCAGGACCGCTTACGTGTTTTGATCAATTTTATCTATATTAGTGGTCTGATTTTTCTTGATTGACATAGCCGAGCGATCGAGGTCACAACGACCATCTAGATACCTTTACCTTGGTTGCTTGGTTCGTCATCAAGGGCCCAAACCCGAAAGCCCGATAACCCGACCCGATAGCTAGGCCCGTTTCAAGGGCCCAAACTGCCCGGCCCATTAGCTTGACCCATTACTTATGCATATGAATGATAATAGAATTTAGATGGATATTAAATTCTAAACATATTAATTTAGTAAAGTTAACAACTATCATTGTTATATATACCATCATGATAATAATTTGCCATGTTAACAAAAATATATTATAAACAATTATATTACATTGGTAATATATTTGTCATGTTTAGAGCATGTTGTTGCACATAGCCAATTCGTATCATGGACATGATTCCTTAATATTATCAATGTGTAAAACATATTTGCATGTGTAAAGAATACTCATTTTGTTGGGGATGTATGGTGTATTTGTAAGATAAAAACAAGCTCAATATGTCCCGGAGTTCCAATTTGGGCCGGCTCGGCCCGAACCCGGCCCATAATGTTTGGGCCGGACTTGGGCTTGGGCCTAGATTTTGAAAATAAAACGGGCCTAGGCCCGGCCCGTTAGCCCGTATACTAAAATGGGCTTGGGCCGGGCCAAGCCGAACCCGGCCCGGACCCGGCCTATGCTCAACCCTACCAAGAAGTGTTGGAATGAGAGTATCCAAAGGGATCTTATTTTTTAGATCTAAGCTCAGAAATGATCCAAAATATATCTGAATGGAGACAAAGAATCCATGTAGCCGATCCAACTTAATATGAGAAACCGCTTTATTGTAGTTGTTATTACCTCCGTCACATGTTATATTCTCATACACCTCCTGTAAGATTAACTTTCTTCACCTGCCATCTTCCCCTAAAACTTGCTGCATTCGCTTCACTTGCTATATTTTTCTTAAATCTTGCTACATTTTATCTACTCGTTCAGGGCAGAAGTAGAGCAGAGAGGATCCTCTGTTGTGGTGTTGTGCATGTTGTAGTCGCGCGAGCCACTCGATCGTGATCGAGCGGTTCACATGGTTTTGCATGGTACAGACCCATAAAAAGTGCAAAATCATGTGAACTGCTCGATCAAGATCGAGCGACGCACACGCCTACATCAGACTCCGCTACTAGGGGTGTTCAAAAATATTCGGGTCAACGGGTACCCGGTTTGACCCGTTCATTTTGACCCTAAACTCTCGGGTACCCGTTTAAAAAGATGGGTCGGGTACCCGCTATGCCGTGACCCGTGCCTCATATAAAAAACCCGACGGGTACCCGCGGGTACCCAGATGGAAGCTTCCTTTATCAATTGATTCACAAAATGTGAATGATTAGATACAAATACCAATATAGATGTTACATTATTTTTATCTATTTTAAAAATATAGATATGGATGTGGATACAAATATCGGTGAATATGGAAAATATATTGTCAAATCATTAAAAATAAATGCCAGTATGAAATAGATGTAAATTAGATAGGAAAAATAATAGAATTAAAATTGTATAGATAAGATAAAATTTATATGTATGGGAGGGCTCATATATGTATCCATTTTGAAATCAAAATATATATAGATGTCAACATTTGAATTAATATATGATAATGAATCAGATACGATCCAAATCGATATACATACATCATACATCCAAACATGATGGTAATGAATACAATTGAATGCGAATTGTATCCCATACGCACACGCTCATGCACACACGCCCACCCACATGCGCACGTGCGCTTGCGCTCGTGCCCACGCCCATGCCCACGTGCGTGCGTGCATGCCCACACCCACACGTACACGCACACGCGCACACATGTGCATGCACACAGGCACACACACACACGCGCACACATTGCGATAACCAAATGTAGTGATAACTAATACAATTATTTACGAATAGTAATGTATACTTATATATCGTTTGTCATGTTGTCCTCCGATTATATATATTTACATCTTATTTATCCGTATTTGATTCGTTACATGGATGAACCTACATTTATGTATCATTATTGGATCCGTATTTGATTGTATTCCTTCCAATTTCATATATTCATATAGTTTACATTATCCACATAGTTTTATATATCCTCATTAATTTATTTATCTATGTTTATATATCCCTATTGGAATTCATTCCGTACCATTTAGATTTGCATGTCTCGGCGTTATCATTATGAATATGATATAGATATGGATATACATAGTTGGATATATCGTTTGCATTTTTATACTTATCACATTTCACTAGAAGTGTCTTTCTTTATCTCTACGGGTACCCGCGGGTACCCAATATCCATTTGCATTAACTGCCAATGGGGCGGGGCGGGTTGATGAATCCACATTTCATCATCTTTATTCTATCATTTTGGCACCAAAAACCCTAGCAAATGCCTGTAAATAGCATTAAAACCATCATCTTAGCATCCATGCATGTGCATTCAGATTGTGTATAAATCACTGTAATTAAGGCCAAAATTATAGAATAAATAAAGAAAAGAAAAAGAATAAAATATTGTAAATATTTTATGACCCAAAACCCCCGAGACCTAGGCATCTTGATGAATAGGTCGACAAGGAATAAAGTAGGGGGAGATAAGGTCAGAAATACAGTGTAAATACCTATACAATCTATTCATTCTTTATTCATTTTGGGACCTATTTTTGGTTCCACCTTTTATACATCAAATAAAGAAACTTTGTACACGAAAGTTGTAGACAATAAAATAAAGAAAAAGGCAAAATTGAATTCACAGGAAAAGAATGCACAGACAAAAAGATATGGTCTGAATAAGAATCCAAAATCCCAACTTCCCAGACCTGTATCTCACCAATAAAAACTCCAAATGCAGCCTACTCACCTTTAATTGTATATAGAATAAAATAATCTATCCAATGGTGGTGGTTTCGCATTTGGCGGAGCTACGGTCTGAAAGTTGAGTTTTGGACCCACATTGTACCTTGTACAGATTAAAATATTCAACTTATTCTTTATTCATTATTTATTCATTTTTATAATTTTATATTGTTGTAAATATTACTTATAATATATATGTACATTAAAATCAGAATAAAAATGCAAAGAAATCACAAAATAAAAATACTTGTATAAAAGGTACATAGGTATACTACCTATACATATACCTATACAAAACATACTTGTATTTTATTAAATATATAAAATATATCAGAAAATTAAAATAAAAATATATTTGTGTATATATAAGTATTTCGTAATTTCATAAAATGATAAACAAAAAATAATAAAAATAAAATACACAAAACAAAAATAAAATACTAAAATATGTAGATAATATACCTATATAAGGCTAAAAAGTAAACTTGTAAAAATATATATCATAAAATTAATTAAAAATCATGATAAAATACTACATAAAATTTTAAGCATTTTTTATTTAATAACCAAAAATAAATTCGATTGTTTTCTATTTTTTATCGAATTAATAAAATAATTTTCCAATCTTTTCCCTGGTTGGTCCACGTGGACCAACCAGGAACCTCCGACTGTTGACCGGCGGGTCAACAACTTGTCCTTGACCCCCTTGAGCTCCGCGCGCCTCGTTTTTCCCCCTCTTTCACCCTTTTTTCGAGGCTGCGCCGCTCGTCCTCTCCAGCCGCTTCCTTCATGGAAGTTGTGCACTGTACATCCATCTCCATCGCCGCCCTCTTAGATCTGCTCAGATCTTCTTCCTCCACCCGTGATCGCACCTCGAAAACACGCCCTCAACTCCCTTCAAATACAAACCCCCATCTACCTTTCTCGGGTTGAACCGCATTCCACACAGATCTTTCCCCCCTTTTTGTCGTGCTCGAGCTCCTGGAGGTGACAACTCCTGGTTCTTCACCTTAAGGCGGCGGATCAGCCACTGATCTGGGCGTGTTCCATCACCTCCGGCGGTCGTCCCCGTGAGGTATTCTCCCTCTGGCCATTGGCCATCGAGGCTGCCATTCATCCCATTTTACTCCCCATTTCATTCCTGTTAGTTCTAGGATTATTTCCCCCATCTTTCTGAGTCGAATCGATCACTCCATTACCTAATCGATCACCTCGCCGGAGCGCAACTCCGGCGAGACCCTATTGCGCCTCCCCATTCATTTTGAGAGCCACCCGAGGTCGAGGCATTTTGCCCTCGACCTCTCTAACGTTTTGGTGCAGGTATTGAAGTACATCGAAGCTCCTGGAGCTATTTTGCCCTCTCGCCGGAGCACCTGGAGCCTCGCAGCTCCGCCACCTCCGTGCGAGAGCACCGGCGTTCGCCGGTGGATTTTGAAGCTTCCAGACGTCACCCGAGACCTGCAGGAGGCTCCTCGTTCATTTTGGAGCTCAATAGCCATCAGAGTCAGCCGGAGGAGCGTGGCGAACTTCGCCCAGCCGGAGCTCCGCCTCGTTCTTCTAGCTGCCTCCACCGCCGTCCGATCGAGGAGACCCTCCAGTTAGAACGTGGGCCGTCAGATCATCAGCGCTCAGCCACCGTCGATCTCGCCCGAGATCTAATCTCAGACGTCCACAGCGAAGCGTCATCGGCCGTCCAGATCGTGCCACGTGTCGAGTGGCCTCTTCAGCGCCGTTGGATCGCGCGCCGAGGGTATTTTACATCCTCACCCTCGCGCATTTTGTATTTATTTATTAGTCTATAAACTTTCCTTGGTAGTTTAAATATTTTGTAATATTTGCAAAAAGACCCTCGGACTTTCGTTATTTGCACTTAGGTCCTCCGCCACGTCACCTCACGTGACCTGTACACGTGAGGTGGGGGCATTTTGCAGAGGACCCCTCGGTCTTTTGTTTATTTCGTTTTAGCCCTAAAACTTTCACAACACGTGTAATATTTTTGGATATTTTGCAAAGTGGCCCCCAGGCTTTTGTATTATTGCATTCCAGTCCCTCCCAGGCGCGTGCAAGTCACGCGCCCTGGTGGGTAATTTGTAGGCGTGCCCAGGCGGGTCTTGTATTTACATTTTGGTTCCAGAAGTTAAATATTAAGTTCAAAATTTTGTGGATATTTGCATGTTAGCCCCCTGGATGTTTTGAATATTGCACATATACCCCTGCCAGGCCTGTTAATTACTTGGATGCTTGTTGGATTGATTTAAAATATCATCTTAAGCCCAAAAATTCCACAAAAATAGACTTAAGCTTCTGGATAGGTGTACTTTAACGCCATCTAGTTAGTTTTTGATTTTATTTTATTTTCTTATTTATTAAAAATCAAAAACTCCCTTTTTGTGTACTGTCTACCTTAGAAAATACCAAAAAAATATCAAAACACCTCCAAAAATTCCCAAAAATTCACCTAGTGTCTATTTTATCATCTTTTAGTGTCAGTCCAAAAATCAGTAAAAATTTCAAAAGAAAAACACTAAAAATATAAAAATACTCAAAAACTTCAAAAAAATATAAAAAATAGTAGAAAAACCCAAAAATTGCAAACTCAGCTTCTGTTTCTTCCTTATTTTGTTACTTTTATTAGAAAAATAGTGTGAAATATTTTTGCTACTGGTTGCTATTCTTAAATTACATTTTACTCACAGCCAGCCTTGTTTGCACTGTTTTCTCTTATTTCAGCTTTTAAAAATCCCAAAAACACCTAGAAAAATCCCCAAAAATCACAAAAACAGTAAAAAAATATTAAAAAGACCAAAAACATTTCATTTCTGGATTTTTGAGTATTTTTGTGCATTTTTATTAATATTCTACCTTGCCTTTTATCATATTGCCTTTACTTCCCAATATTTAAAAAAAAAATAAAATATAAAATATAAAAATTAGAAAATCAAAAATCAAAATACAAAATTAAAAATTAAATTAAAAAAAAATTAATTAAAAACCCACAAAAATTGTAGTTGCTTGCTTGCTTAGTGTAGACACTTCACACACTCACACACTTTAGCATTCATTTGCTTGAGCTACACTGTTTGCTCCCTGTGTTCGAACTCTCTGCATACTTGCCCTTTACATCTTTTGTGCAGAGTTAAAAATAAATTTTAACTCCACATTTATTTCTAATTGTTGATTTTTAGTGTGGGTTAATTGTTGATTAATTTCGGGATTCGTGTGGTCAAACACCGACTGTTGACTCGCCTTGTGAGTCGACATAACCGCATCGATTTCCGAGATTATCAAATGGCGCCGTTGCCGGGGATCAACAACTCGTAGTTCACTTTTTGTCTGTTTGTGTGATTGTTTACCATAGCAGCATTTTTCATCTCTCATATTTTTGATATATCTTGTTGAGCTATCTGACCATCTCTTGTCTTGTCTTCTTGCGAGGGACCGCGGAGCGAGGCGGATCGCCTGGGTGACCCGACGCAACCTTGGGACGTGGAGCCGGCTTTTCTCTAGCCAAGCCAGCAGGAGAGAGCAAGGAGTGAGAGAGAGAGGGATTAGTTAGCTTTTCTTTTATTTGGTGAGAGAGTGATTCATTTAATTGTAATAATACAGGTACACTTGGACTTGGACATTTAGACATTCGGGCCTAATTTCCAAGTGTTTGTTCACTTGGGGGCTCACCGCGGTTTTTGACGAGTTTTCATCGCTTGTCATTTTCCGGTTTTGATTTCCTTTTTCATTTATTTTGTGGATTGAGCTCTTAGTTTTAGGTCCTGCTTGACTCGATTAGAATAGGTCCAAACACCTAATTATTTTTGCATGCTCCTATAGTGCGTATTTGGACTTAGACTAATTAAACAGTTGATTATCTACTTTTGATCCACGCGCCGTGAGCGAGCCCCATCAAGCGCTACTCCTGAACTCGAGTGTGTCGAGAAGAGGAGGGGTGAGCCAAGACCGGACAATCGGATTGGGAGTTGATAATTAACTTGTGGTTCTTCACGCTAGCAGTTGCCTAATCTAGAACGATTTCCGTGTGCATACCGGCATGTAGTTTAGGTTTATAAATTTCTGCTTTGCATCCCGCATGGAGAGAGCTGGGATTCACTGTAAGTCTTCTTACTTTGCACGCATCATTTAGGCACAAAGGTGAGATCTCCATCTTTGTGACGACTTGCACGGCTTTTCCGACTCTTTTCTCCCTCTGTTTTTGGAACAAAGTAGGATCAAGAAAACACAAATCGTTAGGCGCTTGTTTGAATCTACTCAAAAGAAGCGATAACACCAAAAAAATTAAAAAAGGGACTGCTAAGAAAACTTGACCAAAAATAAAATCGGTAATTGGATTCATTGCTTGGGGAGAGTAACACCCTCACTTGTATTCAGGTTGCATGGGAAGGTCTCCTTCCAAGTGAGGTGAGCGCTTCGTAAGGATTAGAGCCAAAAACCCAGCTTGTGGCTGCCTTGTGTATCGCCTGGATTACCGAAGTATTGGCGCTTCTATCGTACGTAGTCGAGTAGGGCTTGGTCACCATTGGTGACTCACTATTGTGTGAGCATCGACCTCGTCCGAAGTATCGAGCATAGGCCACGCCTTCACGGGGGTGTCTGTCTCACCGGCTGCGTCCGAGTAGGTTCTTGCACGCTCACGGGTGATTCCGTTGCGAGCGAGTTCCGAAGTATTGGTTTCGCCTATTGGCTTCCTCTCTTATTCTTTGGCTGAGTAGGGATCCAGGAAGGGTTACAAGGACCTCAAAAAGTGCAAGCTACAGGTTACACAGGAGGAGGACAAGTACGGGATACTCTTCCGGCAGTACTCTCTCTCCTTTAGGCGTAGCGTTCTAAGGACTCGTTAAAAGATAAATTCCTGAATCAAGCTAAAATTGACAAGATAAAAGCCGAACCTTCACGGCTTCATGTGTTGAGTTGGTGAACTCACCCCTGCTTTGTGTTTGATTGCTAGATTTATTGAGGTCAAGATCAAAAAAACACCGCACACTTGTGCACAATTTTGTTGCATACCATCTCATTTCATTCTTCTTCTTCTACATTATCCCCACTTCTCTCGAATAATCAAGATGATGGGACGGAGATCTCTTAGGCCGACTTTGACGGCACCGCTATCCCGCACTCCTCCTTATTCATCTAGGAATACCTCGGAGAGTCCGCTCTCCGAGCCTGAGTTTACATCCACCCTGTTCTCCCTCGACCACCTTTCTCATTCTCCCTCCATCAGTCCAAGAGTGTCAGAATTCAGTGCATCACAGTCTTCAGCTCATTCGACGGCACCTGAGATGGCCTCTTTTGCTTTTTCAGAACATCCAGCCATGGCAGATAGAGGCGAGCATGAAGAGGATCATGAGCACCCTCCGTTCCTATTTGATCAAGCAGCCATCAACAATTCCTTGTTAGCCTCCCTGGAGACTATGCAGAGACAGATTCGTGACCAGGGCACATTCATGGGTGACCTTATGAGGGAAATTGCTCAGATGAGAGAAAACCGACCTGGGGGCGGTGGCGGCGGAGAAGGAGGAGGACCCGATGCAGGAGGGGGCGACCCAGACGGTGAGCGACCGCCACAGACCATCATGAGGGAACTACACAACCCAGCTTCGTCCCTCACTCACCGGTGGATCAGACTCCCACCAATCCATGGAGACTTCGAGCTTCGGCACAACACAATTCAGATGTTACCCAAGTTCCATGGGCTGCCGACCGAAGAGCCGCACCTCCATCTCCAAGAGTTCGAAATGATATGCAGCACCATCCATGATCGGTTGATAACCGAGGACACAATCAAGATGATTGCCTTTCCATTCTCTTTGGTTGATAGAGCCGCATATTGGCTCAAGCATCTTGGGCAGTTCGTCGACACTTGGACAGATCTCCGGACCGCATTTCTGAAGAAATACTATCCTCTCGGCCGGACCAATGCAGCTAGAGCTATGATTAGCAATTTTGTCATGATCCCAAATGAACAATTTCATGAAGCTTGGGATCGATTCAGAGAGCTCATCGACCGGTGTCCACATCATGATATATCCAAGCCCAACTTGGTTCAGAGCTTCTTCTGTGGGCTGACACCTGAGCTGCAGGGGCTTGTCAATGCCTCTTGCGGTGGATCATACTTTTCAAAGGGTGAAGACGACGTCTGGGCCATCTACGAAGGCATGGCAGAAAATTCTACAGTAATGACCCAAGCCCGTGTCTACACACACCAGAAGCCCCCGCAAGGAGCAGGATCATTTCAGAGGATCGCCCGCATCGATGCCGGTCCTAGCACAACGTCAGTAGCCGCGGCCCAAGCCGAATCAGCAGCAGCCGACATGGGCATTATCAGTGAAAAGCTGGACCGCATGGAGATCCTTGAGAAAAAGCAGAATCAAGGTCTAGCCCAGATGGACCTTCTCACAAAGACAATGAGTGACCTGAAAACTCAGATTCTCTGTATTCAGGAGGCACAGGCCCATTCACAACAGCCTCCCAGGTCACAGGTTGCTTCCAGCAGCAACAATCCCAACCAGGTCTCCACCTCATACCGCCAGGTGAACCATATCCAGGCGGAGCCGGTTCCATTGTTGCAGTACCATCCAGAGCAACCGCCATCTCAGGAGACTCAGATGGTGGTTTATCAGCCGGAGCAGCCACTGGCAGTTCTTCCTCCACCCCCCTTTGAGCAGGAACCGTTGATGGAAGTCAACGGGATTTGGTATGACCGATACCCTCAGCCCGCAATTCGTAGGGATCACCCCGGATTCCGTTGGGGTAATGGTGGATCCTCATCCCAACAGCATCCTCCTGCTCAAGGACAGCAGAGCGGCCAGCCACAACAACAACACCAGCAGCCCCAGTACAACCAACCCCAGCAGTACCACAGTGGTCCTCGTCCCGCCTATCAGGGACAGCAGTGGAGGCAGCGTCAGCCGCCTCAACATTCTTATGCCCAGCCTCCCCCCCAATATCAGCAGCAATACCAGCAGCAGCAGCCCCATGTCCAGCAGGGACAGACATCCGGTTCTCAGGGTCCAGCCTATGAGAACCCAGCCCTTGACGATCTTGCCCGCTTGCTATCTGAACAGCGAGCATCTTTCAGGCAAGAAATGGATGAGTTCCGGCAGGAGATGCGGGATATTATCAAAGGCAAGGCCGCCATACCCGCTCAGATCGAACCCAATCCTAATAATTTGAAAAGAAAATCTGAGCAGGTAGAGTTTACAGAGGACACCTCTCCTAGTGATTATTTGAATGACATATCTTATTCCTACCATGATGCTGATTTTGTTACTACTAGGAGCGGTAGGATGCCAGCCGGCGGCGCCTCTTCTGAGCGACACCCAGAGGCAGGATCAGGAGCGCCAGAGGAGCAGAGAAGCGGTGCTGATGCCGCTCATGACGAGGTTGACGGTGGTACTGATACCACCCATGATGAAGTTCAGGACGACGGTGCTGATGCCGCCGTGATACCAGATGAAGACGGTGGTGCTGATGCCGCCATTTTTGATGCAGAACCAGGAAGCGGTGCTGATGCCGCGAAGACAGGTGCTAGTGGTGGTACTGAGGCCACCACATCTACTTTTATTGAGCCATCTTCTGTGATGCCACCGCTTTTTGTATCTAGTGACTGTGGGACGAAAAACAAAAACAAAAATATGAATAAAGGAAAGGTTCCCGTTCAAATTGCAGATCCATATGTGTTGCATGATGATAGTTGTATGGATTCTCCATCTCCACAGGCACAGGGACCGATTCCTAGACCTCCATCTGAGGAGGCACCTACCATCCCCTTCCCTGAGGCACTCCGCCGAGCGAAGGGGAGTAAAAAAGAAAATCCCAAAAAGAACCAACAGGTAGAGTTTGGCAACGAGATGATTGACAGATTCCATATTCAGCTGACTCTACGAGAGGCGTTTGAGCATATCCCCTTCTTCAAGAAGAATTTGAAAGAAACAACTACTGTCCGAAGGAAGAAGAGGCACAGAGATCAAATCCATATGCTCACGCATAACACTTGCTGCACCATTCAGAACACATTGCCAGCCAAGCGACCAGACGCAGGAGCTCCATATGTCAGATGCGAGATTCAAGAGCAGCAGTTTGATCGTACTCTATTAGACAGCGGCTCTTCAATTAACCTCCTTCCGGCAGCCTTACTCAAGCAGTTCGAGTTTGGCCCTCTTCTTCGAAGCAGAACCGTCCTTCAGTTTGCTGATAGGTCGATTAAGAGGCCGAAGGGGTTATTGAAAGACGTGGTCGTTACCATTCAGGGCCTGAAATTCCCCGTGGACTTCGTTGTGTTGGACATGGAGATCCCTGAGTCGGTAACTGATGCCCCCATCATTCTCGGACGTCCATTCTTGGCCACAGCCAAGGCGGTGACCGACCATGACAGTGGGAAGGTATGTTTTCGCGTAGAAGGCGAAACCATACAAATAGAGACGATCGAAGAGATCAGAGCCAGAGAGGCAGAATGCTCAGAGCAGTCCAGCGAGGCCGAGCAGATGACAGAGGAGGAGCTAGACATCCACCAGGTCTGTGACTTTGAGATGACTGATGATGAATCCAATTGGAAAGATCCTGTAGCATCGACCCTCGCCTTGCCTACAGATTCACTGTATCTCAAGCTCATGGCAGTCGAGAGCCGGGAGAGCACATCCCTGGAGGAGGATACATCTGAAGCTGACAGTGTTGTGATGAGTGGTGCAGATGAGTTTCATTCTTGCTCATCTTCTTCTGATCCCTCGGATTCAGACATTGACTGGGATGACTTTGATGATTATTTGCCTTGTCTGATTCCTTCTGAGCCAGCAGCCATAACGGATTGCGAGCCCGTGCAGTTTATTGATGATCCATCAGGCCGCCCTTCGTCAGCAATTCATGCAACGCGAGAGTTCTCCCACGCAGACCTGGTAGCATTTACACAGACTTATCAGAAGCCAGATCTGCCGCCTCCCAGCTGTCCTGAACTGAAACCTCTTCCGCAGTCAATGAAGTATAGATTCCTTGCGGGTGAGCCAGAAATGCACCCAGTCATCATCTCAGCAGATTTGACTGGAGAACAACAATCTCGCCTGATGGAGGTTCTTGAAAGAAACCGCAAGGCAATCGGTTGGAATATAGCTGATCTCAAGGGGCTGAGCCCAAATCTTTGCTCCCACCACATTTATCTCGAGGATAACGCTAAGCCGTCGCGTGAGTTCCAACGACGGCTGAACCCGAATCTTCGAGACGTAGTCATGAAAGAAATTTCTAAGTGGTGGAGCGCCGATTTTATCTATCCCATCTCCGACTCCAAATGGGTTAGTCCACTTCATGTGGTACCCAAGAAAACGGGTATCACTACAGTTGTCAATGAGTCAGGAGAGGAGATCGCTACCAGAGTACCAACTTCTTGGAGGGTCTGTGTGGACTACAGACGATTGAATGAGGCCACCAAGAAGGATCACTTCCCGCTACCATTTATTGATCAGATTATCGAGCGGTTAGCTGGGAAGAGCCATTACTGTTTTCTTGATGGGTACTCTGGATACAATCAAGTGGCCATTGCGCCCGAAGACCAGGAGAAAACGACATTCACCTGTCCGTTTGGGACCTATGCTTTCAGACGGATGCCCTTTGGTCTATGTAACGCTCCGGCGACATTCCAAAGGTGCATGTTGTCCATCTTCTCGGACATGGTGGGTGACTGTTTAGAGGTCTTCATGGATGACTTCTCGGTCTATGGCGACGGGTTCGACGCTTGTCTTGACTGCCTAGACCGTGTGCTGAAGCGTTGCATAGAGGTTAATCTAGTCTTATCCTGGGAGAAGAGCCATTTCATGATGACTCAAGGGACGGTCCTTGGTCATATCGTCTCCAACAGGGGCATGGAGGTCGATCCGGCTAAGGTGGACATCATCAGAAAACTCAACCCGCCGTCCAATTTGCGTCAGTTACGGTCTTTTCTGGGGCATGTCGGTTTCTACCGACGGTTCATTCAGGACTTCAGTCGAATTGCCCGACCGCTCACTGACCTGCTGACAAAAGACACCGAGTTTATTGTTAATGATAAGTGTCTTGAATCATTTGAGACTCTCAAGAATATGGTTGTTTCAGCTCCTGTCCTTCAGCCACCCGATTGGTCTCTCCCATTCAAGATCATGACGGATGCTTCAGATTTTGCCGTAGGGGCTGTGCTTGGACAGAGGAGGGATGGTTTACCATTTGCCATTCACTACGCCAGCCGGACTTTGGATGCCGCGCAGCGGAATTACACTGTAACTGAGAAAGAGATGCTGGCCGTAGTCTTTGCTCTTGATAAGTATAGATCATATATTCTCGGATCTAGAGTGACCATTTACACCGATCATACCGCCATCCGGTATTTAATGGCTAAGAAGGATGCCAAAGCACGTCTCACCAGATGGATCCTTCTACTCCAGGAATTTGATATTGAGATTAAGGACAAGCCTGGAGTCAAGAATGTGGTGGCGGATCATCTCTCCAGATTGGAGAATCTTGAGGAATCTGAGCCCAGTGCACCTATAACCGAGACTTTTCCAGATGAGGCGATCTTGGCTGTCACCTCACTCCCATGGTATGCTGACCTTGTAAACTATCTTGTTGCTAAGACAGTCCCTCAGGGTTGGCCCAGGCAGAAACTTGAGACCTTCCTAGCTAAGGCCAAGTTTTACCATTGGGAGGATCCCGTCCTTTATCATGAAGGAGGGGATAGTATCTGGAGGAGGTGCATTCCTCAAGAAGAGCAGCATAGCGTCCTCACATACTGCCACAAGCTTGAGGCAGGAGGACATCATTCTGGAAAAAGGACAGCACAGAAGGTGCTTCAATCCGGCCTATGGTGGCCTACTCTCTTCAAGGATTCTGATGAGTTCGTGAAGAGATGTACTGACTGTCAGAAAATGGGAACCTGCGGACAGAGAGACATGATGCCCATGCAACCCATTCACTTCTGTGAGGTTTTTGATGCATGGGGAATTGATTTCATGGGCCCATTTCCTAAGAGTCAGGGATTCGAGCATATTTTGCTCGCTGTGGATTATGTCAGCCGATGGGTTGAGGCCATCCCCGCCCGAGCCGCAGATGCTAAAACCGTTTGCAAATTTTTGAGGAAAAATATCATTTCACGGTTCGGGGTACCTAGAGTTTTGATTTCCGACGGGGGGTCTCATTTCATCAATGACAAGGTTAGGGCCCTTGCTGACGAGTTCGGCATTGACCATCGGGTTGCCACTCCTTATCACCCTCAGACTAATGGTCTTGCTGAAGTATCGAATAGGGAGATAAAAACTATCTTGCAGAAAGTTGTCCGCCCAGACCAAAAGGATTGGTCACAGCTTTTGGACTCGGTCTTGTGGGCTTATCGGACTTCTTTCAAAAATCCATTGGGGACATCTCCCTTTCGTCTCGTCTATGGCAAGCCATGCCATTTGCCAGTGGAGATCAAGCACAAATCTTTTTGGGCAGTTACTGAGTTGCTTTTGGATCCCGAGAGTATAGGAGACCAGAGAAGAGCAGAATTGGCAGCCCTGGAGGAATTGAGAGATACAGCCTTTTCCAACAGCCTACAGTACAAAGAAAAAGTGAAGACATGGCACGATTCTCATATCAGCCATAAACAGTTTGAGCCAGATCAGAGAGTATGGTTGTTTGATTCCAGGCTGAAATTATTCCCAGGAAAATTGCAGAGCAAGTGGAAAGGCCCGTATGTGGTCAGGAAGGTACATGACAATGGCAGCATCGACATATCCGAACCGTCATCTTCTTCTACCTTCCGCGTCAATGGTCAACGCTTGAAACTATATCTTGATCATGTTCCGCCGACCATTGACGTTGCCCCCATTTTTCTGGTATGAGATGTGTCCTTTGACTCTTATCATCTACATCTCATACATGGTGATCAAATTCCATCTTCCGCTGTACAGATCCATCTGTTTATATCACTTGGTTTTCTTATTTTCTTCTTTTCCATCTCTATCTTCTTTATCTACCGAAACGGTGCCGCCCTTGTAGACAGTCTTCTATACTTAGGACGTACTTTGTCCTAAGTATAGGGGGGGTGTGCACCCCGAGTTTTTCTATTCTTTTCGATCCTCTCCATTGTCTCCTCTTCTTGTCTATACTTAGGGATATCTTACCCTAAGTATAGGGGGAGACAACCCGAGTACGATCTGTTCATACCCACCCTTGACCCTCCCTGCTTTGTGTACAGTCTGCTATACTTAGGATTATTTGATCCTAAGTATAGGGGGGACGGTCAACTTCTCATTAATTGATTCATTCATTTATTCTCTATTCTTTGGACTTGTCTATACTTAGTACGAGTTATGTCTTATCTTTTCTCTCCGATCTATGAGGACATAGCTCAAGCTAAGTATAGGGGGGTCGTATATACTACGTATATACTTTAGCCATAACTCGTACTTTCGTATTTTCCTAATAATATGGCTACTAATTCTTTAAAATTCATTAAAAACCATTAATAAAAAGATGTGATTATTCCTCAAAATTCTTTTTGTATATACTGATTAATAAATCAGGTGAAAATGTTTTTTTTTTGCAAAATGTTTGAAAAATAGTTTGAAAATCTTTGTGAACATCTATTGAAAACTATTTTGAAAATATTTTGTTACATGTTTTCAACCTTTGTAAAAAAGTGTGGTTTGTAAAACTTCTTTTCTTTGTGTGAAATAAAATGTTTGAAAAATGATTTGCAAATGGTTTGAAAAATGGTTGCAAAAATATTTGAAAAACCTATATATACTGTTTTGAAAAACCGATTGCAAAATGATTTTCAAATGAGTGTACATGTTTGTAAAAATGTTTGTAAAAACTATTTTGGACTGTAGTTTTCAAAATTTATGTGAAAAGCTTGTGTCAAATAAGTTTGAGGAATACTAACATCACACCAAAATCCATCTTATATATATATGTATAAAATTGACCACTTACCCTGTAAATTCTTGAAATCCACTTCTTGTATATATAAGAAGCACTCCCGTGTACATAGTTTTCACCTAGTTTGTAGCCAAACTTTTTGTTTTCAAAATTCCCAAAAACATTTGCAAAATTTAAATCCAAAAACATTTGAAAAATCTTTTTGAAAAAGACAAAAAAAAATGCATCTGCATATGCATCATCATCATCTTTTCAAAAATCCATAAAAAGTCCAAAATCTTTGAAAATTGCATCACAAAAATATTTTCTGCATTGCATTGCATAGCATGAGCATTTTTCGGATTGAGTTTGATAGTTGAACAAGTCTAAGTAAAATCCGGAGATTGGAGCTTGATTGGACCTTAAAATCTACCTAATAACAGGAACTTTATAGGAACTGGGTTTGAGGTACTACAGGTCTAGTTGACTTAATTCTTTGAGGATCACGAGACTTGGTTCAATGGATTCTTGACTGCCTAAGTAGAGTATTTCGGAGCACACGCACGACTCTTGTTGATAATGACCTAACTTGGACACCTGCACCTTTCACATAGCTCTCCATGGATGAGGTGGTGAGGAGGCAGCTTCCTTTAGCTTGGGGTAGCATATGAGGGTAGTACTTCTAGGCGGAACCTCTCTTCTTCTTATAGTGAAGGAAGTGCACCTCAACTTGGTCTAGTGGTGATGAAGGCTAAAGACAGAAGCCGTGGGTTGCAATAAAGCTTCAAAAGAGGGATAGTCTACTGGCTCAAGAGGAAAATTTCTTGTATATGCTGCTCATGTAGATATGTTGTACAGATGCAATTGAAAAAAAAAATGCAAAAAGAACTCCAAAAAAGTGGTGGGTCGGATTGAAAATTTAATAATCCCACCGGAGTATGTATATAGTTCAATAAAGCAAAAGCTTATGGTATCCATGTTACATCTCATGAAGCTAGCAGCGGGAGACTCAGCTACACTGGCTGAGCTTCCAAAAGTCTATACTTCTTCCCCCTCTTCTTGAGCCGGTTGCACTTGAACTTAGAAGGGAATACCCCGCTTCTCGAGGAAAGAGTTGCTAGACTGAGGCATTAGAGTTACCAGGTTGGGGGAGGTTGTTTCTTTGTCACTTCTGAGGTGGGGAGCTACATATCACTTACACTGTACGAGTCAGACTCATAGTCGTAAGAGTTTGCGTATGAGTTGAAGTATTTCTGACCTGGCTATTGAGGAGACTTGGACAGAGTTTTGGGATTCTCAAGGACTGTTGGATTTCAAACTTGGTTCTCATTAAGGTTCCGACCGCACTAAATTTCCAAAGGTCCGACTTAAGCTCCAAACTTCGATTTTGCAAAGACAAGTTCGATAATTAAACTTAATCTAATGTTCTTCTTTTTCTTTTCTTTCTTTTCTCTTTTTGCACTTATTGCATAAGTGTTTGCTAGGGACTAGCAAAGGTAAAGTATAGGGGGATGATGAATCCACATTTCATCATCTTTATTCTATCATTTTGGCACCAAAAACCCTAGCAAATGCCTGTAAATAGCATTAAAACCATCATCTTAGCATCCATGCATGTGCATTCAGATTGTGTATAAATCACTGTAATTAAGGCCAAAATTATAGAATAAATAAAGAAAAGAAAAAGAATAAAATATTGTAAATATTTTATGACCCAAAACCCCCGAGACCTAGGCATCTTGATGAATAGGTCGACAAGGAATAAAGTAGGGGGAGATAAGGTCAGAAATACAGTGTAAATACCTATACAATCTATTCATTCTTTATTCATTTTGGGACCTATTTTTGGTTCCACTTTTTATACATCAAATAAAGAAACTTTGTACACGAAAGTTGTAGACAATAAAATAAAGAAAAAGGCAAAATTGAATTCACAGGAAAAGAATGCACAGACAAAAAGATATGGTCTGAATAAGAATCCAAAATCCCAACTTCCCAGACCTGTATCTCACCAATAAAAACTCCAAATGCAGCCTACTCACCTTTAATTGTATATAGAATAAAATAATCTATCCAATGGTGGTGGTTTCGCATTTGGCGGAGCTACGGTCTGAAAGTTGAGTTTTGGACCCACATTGTACCTTGTACAGATTAAAATATTCAACTTATTCTTTATTCATTATTTATTCATTTTTATAATTTTATATTGTTGTAAATATTACTTATAATATATATGTACATTAAAATCAGAATAAAAATGCAAAGAAATCACAAAATAAAAATACTTGTATAAAAGGTACATAGGTATACTACCTATACATATACCTATACAAAACATACTTGTATTTTATTAAATATATAAAATATATCAGAAAATTAAAATAAAAATATATTTGTGTATATATAAGTATTTCGTAATTTCATAAAATGATAAACAAAAAATAATAAAAATAAAATACACAAAACAAAAATAAAATACTAAAATATGTAGATAATATACCTATATAAGGCTAAAAAGTAAACTTGTAAAAATATATATCATAAAATTAATTAAAAATCATGATAAAATACTACATAAAATTTTAAGCATTTTTTATTTAATAACCAAAAATAAATTCGATTGTTTTCTATTTTTTATCGAATTAATAAAATAATTTTCCAATCTTTTCCCTAGTTGGTCCACGTGGACCAACCAGGAACCTCCGACTGTTGACCGGCGGGTCAACAGCTTGTCCTTGACCCCCTTGAGCTCCGCGCGCCTCGTTTTTCCCCCTCTTTCACCCTTTTTTCGAGGCTGCGCCGCTCGTCCTCTCCAGCCGCTTCCTTCATGGAAGTTGTGCACTGTACATCCATCTCCATCGCCGCCCTCTTAGATCTGCTCAGATCTTCTTCCTCCACCCGTGATCGCACCTCGAAAACACGCCCTCAACTCCCTTCAAATACAAACCCCCATCTACCTTTCTCGGGTTGAACCGCATTCCACACAGATCTTTCCCCCCTTTTTGTCGTGCTCGAGCTCCTGGAGGTGACAGCTCCTGGTTCTTCACCTTAAGGCGGCGGATCAGCCACTGATCTGGGCGTGTTCCATCACCTCCGGCGGTCGTCCCCGTGAGGTATTCTCCCTCTGGTCATTGGCCATCGAGGCTGCCATTCATCCCATTTTACTCCCCATTTCATTCCTGTTAGTTCTAGGATTATTTCCCCCATCTTTCTGAGTCGAATCGATCACTCCATTACCTAATCGATCACCTCGCCGGAGCGCAACTCCGGCGAGACCCTATTGCGCCTCCCCGTTCATTTTGAGAGCCACCCGAGGTCGAGGCATTTTGCCCTCGACCTCTCTAACGTTTTGGTGCAGGTATTGAAGTACATCGAAGCTCCTGGAGCTATTTTGCCCTCTCGCCGGAGCACCTGGAGCCTCGCAGCTCCGCCACCTCCGTGCGAGAGCATCGGCGTTCGCCGGTGGATTTTGAAGCTTCCAGACGTCACCCGAGACCTGCAGGAGGCTCCTCGTTCATTTTGGAGCTCAATAGCCATCAGAGCCAGCCGGAGGAGCGTGGCGAACTTCGCCCAGCCGGAGCTCCGCCTCGTTCTTCTAGCTGCCTCCACCGCCGTCCGATCGAGGAGACCCTCCAGTTAGAACGTGGGCCGTCAGATCATCAGCGCTCAGCCACCGTCGATCTCGCCCGAGATCTAATCTCAGACGTCCACAGCGAAGCGTCATCGGCCGTCCAGATCGTGCCACATGTCGAGTGGCCTCTTCAGCGCCGTTGGATCGCGCGCCGAGGGTATTTTACATCCTCACCCTCGCGCATTTTGTATTTATTTATTAGTCTATAAACTTTCCTTGGTAGTTTAAATATTTTGTAATATTTGCAAAAAGACCCTCGGACTTTCGTTATTTGCACTTAGGTCCTCCGCCACGTCACCTCACGTGACTTGTACACGTGAGGTGGGGGCATTTTGCAGAGGACCCCTCGGTCTTTTGTTTATTTCGTTTTAGCCCTAAAACTTTCACAGCACGTGTAATATTTTTGGATATTTTGCAAAGTGGCCCCCAGGCTTTTGTATTATTGCATTCCAGTCCCTCCCAGGCGCGTGCAAGTCACGCGCCCTGGTGGGTAATTTGTAGGCGTGCCCAGGCGGGTCTTGTATTTACATTTTGGTTCCAGAAGTTAAATATTAAGTTCAAAATTTTGTGGATATTTGCATGTTAGCCCCCTGGATGTTTTGAATATTGCACATATACCCCTGCCAGGCCTGTTAATTACTTGGATGCTTGTTGGATTGATTTAAAATATCATCTTAAGCCCAAAAATTCCACAAAAATAGACTTAAGCTTCTGGATAGGTGTACTTTAACGCCATCTAGTTAGTTTTTGATTTTATTTTATTTTCTTATTTATTAAAAATCAAAAACTCCCTTTTTGTGTACTGTCTACCTTAGAAAATACCAAAAAAATATCAAAACACCTCCAAAAATTCCCAAAAATTCACCTAGTGTCTATTTTATCATCTTTTAGTGTCAGTCCAAAAATCAGTAAAAATTTCAAAAGAAAAACACTAAAAATATAAAAATACTCAAAAACTTCAAAAAAATATAAAAAATAGTAGAAAAACCCAAAAATTGCAAACTCAGCTTCTGTTTCTTTCTTATTTTGTTACTTTTATTAGAAAAATAGTGTGAAATATTTTTGCTACTGGTTGCTATTCTTAAATTACATTTTACTCACAGCCAGCCTTGTTTGCACTGTTTTCTCTTATTTCAGCTTTTAAAAATCCCAAAAACACCTAGAAAAATCCCCAAAAATCACAAAAACAGTAAAAAAATATTAAAAAGACCACAAACATTTCATTTCTGGATTTTTGAGTATTTTTGTGCATTTTTATTAATATTCTACCTTGCCTTTTATCATATTGCCTTTACTTCCCAATATTTAAAAAAAAATATATAAAATATAAAATATAAAAATTAGAAAATCAAAAATCGAAATACAAAATTAAAAATTAAATTAAAAAAAAAATTAATTAAAAACCCACAAAAATTGCAGTTGCTTGCTTGCTTAGTGTAGACACTTCACACACTCACACACTTTAGCATTCATTTGCTTGAGCTACACTGTTTGCTCCCTGTGTTCGAACTCTCTGCATACTTGCCCTTTACATCTTTTGTGCAGAGTTAAAAATAAATTTTAACTCCACATTTATTTCTAATTGTTGATTTTTAGTGTGGGTTAATTGTTGATTAATTTCGGGATTCGTGTGGTCAAACACCGACTGTTGACTCGCCTTGTGAGTCGACATAACCGCATCGATTTCCGAGATTATCACGGGTCACGATCAAATGGGGCGGGTACCCGCCCCATGGACACCCCTATCCGCTACCCTCCCGCTTGCAGCACACGATCCGTCCCCGAGGTAGGGGGCAGGTTGGCCCCCTCCCCAAACGGAGAAAATATCGAGGACCCCTTAATTTCATGGCTGGGTTCCATGAAAAAAATCGAGTGCACAAAGACCGGGTGCTTCATGAGTTGAAGCAGGGGCAACTGCGGAGCCAGGTTTTGACTGCTACTTCATTAAAATCTTTTCAATTTGCCAATATTTATATGGTTGGTTGTAGGAGTGCATTGCATATAGCATCGGTGACGAACGTTTTTATATTATGTTTTCAGAAATGGAAATCTGGGCTTTTATCTAGAGTTTGGTCAAATTTGATCTTATGTTTTCCAAAATGGAAATCTTGACTTTTATCCAGAGTTTGGTCAAATTTGATGCATTTGGTATTATCTTTCGAGTTCCGTTGCGGCCGTTAACGTACTTATTGAAGGCAATAGATTGGCATCGAAACGTCATGAGGTTTATGATTTTATGATGAATTGCAGCCAACACCACTCTTATAAACATTTTTGTTCAAATATTAAAATAGAAACATATAATATCAAATATAACATCAACCTTTTCTAAGTTCTCTTTCAACAATATTAGAATTTCTTAACCAACGTAATTGCATATTTGCCCTCTTAATCCCAGACTCTACCCCGAATCTATGTTACTTCATCTGCTTGAGTTATATGATCCTGTTGTTATGGTAAACGGATTTTTTGATGCTCAAATTGTAGGGATGCATATCCAACCTATGATAATATACGTATTCGAAAACTACCGGTGATACAATTGTATCCATAAGCATTCATCATTCAATTAGTTATAGAGAATGAGTCTTATCTGTCCACTTCCCATCCTCTTTTGTGAAAGGATTCAACTGTGGAAGAAGTCATTAATGATTTCTATACGATGAAAAATCGTCGAGCGCAACTTCGATAAATTATATAAATTTCTCTTAGAGTTTATCCATCACTTTCAAAACTCTTAACTCAATAGTAATATTTTCAGTTATCTATATATGTATAGATTTGACTAAATTTGGCATTGCCGATAAAATTTTCTGGCTCCGAACCTGCATATGTTATTACTTTATTAATGCAGCATCTCAAACGGTCATCTATTCCCGCTGCATCTCGTGGCTTGCCATATATTCCTTACATATAACATGCTATTTATGTTTAAATACACAAAAAAATCTATGTTAATGAGTAAATATTATAACCCTTCTATTTCCTCGATATGCCATGAACAATTATTTCCTCTGTAACAACACCTCCAAGGAAAATGAGTAGGGAGGTAAAAGGATACAGATATATTTGTATCCGATCCCCCATTGTATCTGTTTTATACATATTTTGACATTTGTATTCGCATTTGCTTTAATATGGATATAAATATATTTTCATATATAAATATATATATATATATATATATATGTATGTTTATGTTTATCAATATTTAACTTACATTTATACATTCTTTCACCGTATTTTGTATAACTTTTACTTTATAAGCACGATTGGTACGTTAATATCATGTGCATTATATACAATACATGTATATCTACGCTAATAAATAAACTATTTCTAATATTACTCGTTTGTGATTAGTATCCATTTTACAGCAATATCCATTTTTTTAAAGATATGATAACATAGTCTTAATATCAATCAGCGTAATTAGAGAATATGATAAACACCTATATCTGTATCCATCTATAAATAGACTTGAAATAGGCATTGCCACATAAGTCATTGGATGTTTTTTTTTGTCTATATCTCCTTATAGAAATCACAAACAAGGACGTCAACCAACACTATTTGTTTTTAAGCTGCATTTGGGTAACTAAAAAAAACTATGGTTGGTTGAATTAAGAAGTAAAGAGATTAAGTTAACAAATGCGAAAGCAGATTCCTTTCTTTTTATAAAAAAAGTTAAGGTTTTATTCGATTTTTTTTGGAAATATTAGAATCATGGGGATAAGACAATAAAGATTTGTGAGGAGTGTACGTCATCGCTCACCACAGCATCCTCCTTAAGTTAGGTTTTTGATACACCAATGATTTCATATATTTTATAGAGTTAATTACACAAAAGTCCTCGAACCATACATTCGATTTCAATGTCCTACTTGAACGTTGTTTTTTCAAATGTTTTTTTTAAATCGAAACAGGAGACAAGCGAGCAACAAGCTGCGCTGCTAGTCTTTTTTGAATTGCAAAGCCAATTCTTCTGAACACTACATCCATAAATGTAGGACCCATCACATTACTGCTCATTACTTTTTGGATCCTCTTCAATATCTCAACAGCTTCTGGTGCTAAGAAACCAAAAGTATCAAAACCATGAAGCCATGTCGATCCTCCGTGCATGCTCTCTAGTGCTTCACCACTTTTGCTGAGGCAGCTTTAAGGGCAGCATGCCCTGCTGTGAAGGTCCCACTCTTCAACTCCACCAGCGGAGAAACCCTTATCAGATCTACACAAGCATGTTTCCCTCCAACCCATCCAAAAATCAAAATATCAGCAGATCTAATTGTGGATCTTCCCTCCTGCGGATCAGTTAAAAAGTTTACATGCGCATCTTTCTTAGCAGCAATATCTGCACGCCTAAGTACATCAAATAAAACGTCTCTAACAAGTTCGTGTCTGCACTTAAAATCCGGAAGTTCTCTGCAATGAATTGCATGATCCCCAAAATTGTCTAAGCATATCTTGCAACAGACTGGACATATCTCAAATCACCTTGAGATAACAGAATCATGAGACGATATCTGAGTATACTGTGGTACTCTACCATGATCCACTGGTGACATGTGCATCCCAAATTCGTCAATAGGAAAAGCAAGGAGAAAATCATGGGCAGGACCAGCTTGAAAACAAAGAAAAATTGCCTTTTGTCTAACGACATGTTAAATACCACCTCTACATCCTCAATTATTTTACTAAGAACACTCACAAGATTGATCCATACTTACTAAAATTATGCTAATCCTTTTGCCCTATTAAGCTTAAATCACAACAACATAAAATCACACCAAAACAAATATTAAAGATCGTGTACCCTATTGTTACCTTTTAAAGTTCTGGTATGAATGTTGGAATCGGGTGTAAAATTCAAGGACTTTTTTTAATGTACCTTTCTTTTATAGGATAAATTACATATTGGATCCTCATCTATGGGCACAATCCCAATATGGTTCCAAATCTTTCAAATGTAACAAAATGGGTCCTGACTCTATTTCTAGAAAAAAGAGAGACGCTTAAAATGTTCATTTCGGAAGTGGTATTCTGGAAAGTACTCATTCTCGAAAATGAGCAATTTAATCCATCTCTCATTTTCTTTTAACGGTGTTTATAGAAACAAAATCAGGATCCATTTTATTGCATTTGAAAGATTGAGAGCCATATTGGAATTTAACCCATAGATGAGGATCAGTTTGTAATTTACCCTCCCATCCTTTGTTAAATTTATGTATCCACAATATGCTGGCTCACCTGCGGCCATATATATAAGATATCGAAAAAATGTGGTGAGTGAGATGATGACAATGACACCAAGTTGATGTTGGAGGAATCTTTGATGTTGATAAGGATTCCTAAGTGGACAAAGGAGGACAATATAATTATTAATATTTATCACACCTAACATCACAAAAACCGTGTGCTCGTGCCATTAAGGAGGGCAACATGGTCCAATCGATTCTGTGGGCGTGGTGGGAATTAAATAGGAGATAATATCTCTTAGAAGAATCTCTACTTAAATTATCAATTCGAATATCTAAGTTTACTCGTTTGAGTTCACGGTGGATGATATCTTCTTCTCATAAAAAAATAGTAGATAATACCTATTATAAAATATCATCTTGTATAAATATAAAGATAGAATATTTCTTTAATAAGTCTTAACAAACTCATGGAAAATAATAATACAATAATAATACTAAAACATGATTTGCATAATTTACAGTTGACTAGAAAATTTACAATAATGAAATACATGACAAATAAAAAAATAAAAACTAAAGCGTTACAACTAGGGATGAGCATTGGGCTAGGCCAGCCCGGTCCGGCCCGAAGCCCAGCCCAAAAAGCCCGACCTGGTCCAGGCCCAAATGAATATCAGACCGGGCTTGGGCCTAATATTTAGGCCCAAATTTTTTTGGACTGGGCTCGAGCTTGGCTCGGTCCAGCCCGACCCGACCCAAGGCCCATCCCGAAGAAGGCCCGAACCCTTTCCGACATCCTACATGTATGAAAACTCTCACCTATTTCCTGTGCACTCTCTTCATGTATCATGTCCGCATAAAATGTTTATAAATTAAGAAAGTCAGGTGTGTGACATGAGTTGATGATCATTGTATTTCAATTAAGAATTATTTTCCTTAATTAGTATTGATTTAGATTTTATTGATTATTCTTGAATTTGTTAGTATTTTTTTTCAATCAAAACATTTTCTATTATTGTACATTTACCCAATATGGGCCTTATGCCCAATTTTTAACATGTCAGGTATGGTGCGCATGTTGTTGTTAACTGGATAAGTTTGTTTCACTCTTTCAATTTCTATACATGAGAGATATTCATGGTATCTAGCATTGAGTGCATGTGTATAACATGAGAAATCTTCGGATTTGGTAGAGTTGAATTTTGATTGTTTCAAAAGTATTATGGTTCATGTTTTAAACAATTTTGGCTTGTGTAACTTGGGTTGAGATTAATTTGAAACAAAAGACTCAAAGTTAATAATATCTAATTGGTGGAGATGGGCCGGCCGGTCCAAAGGAATTGGGTCGGACGTGGGCTTGGGCCGAACAAAAAAAGTTTGCGGGCCTAAGCCCGATCCAAGGCCCGAATTTTTTAAACGGACTTAGGCCTGGGCCTTTCAAAGCTCGACCCAGCCCGACCCATGCTCATCCCTAGTTACAACTCACAATTTTGGAGGAAAGAACCAAAGAGGACAAGCAAATATCCTTATCAACTTGTTTTCCAGAATGGAAAGAGAATTTACTGCATATTACTATAAATAGAGTTTAAACACTCAAAATTTGAAATCAAACTCTTATAAAAAAAATTCCAGCTATTACTTCAAAATTCCAGTCGTTGCATTTTATGTTAAAATTTTTTAAACTGATTAATTTAGTTGGTAGGTATGTGTTGAATTAATAGAGAGTTAATGGAGAGTTAATGATATCACTCACTCTTGGTAAAAGTAAACTTGGTAAAAGTAAACTTACCCAGAGGATCCTTACCCATTGGATCCTCTCGGTAAATTTACTTTTATTTAGAGTGGGTAAAGTGTTCTATATGGAAGCCACATCATCTCCATTCCACATGTCTAAAATCTAACTGTATATCAAAGATGATAAATGCCAACTAATATTGTAACATTAATTCGCAACCAAGGTTTTAAAAATCGGACTGGACATTAAACCGGTCAGTCTTCGGTTTGGTTCAACTGAGTCGAACCGTCGGTCCAAACCGGTCGAACCAGTGATGACGTCAGCATGACATCATCATTCTTATCGACTCGGAAAAAACCGAACCGTGCTTAATTTACTGGTCAGACCGATCGAGCTGGTTTTTTGAACCAATAAAACCAGATATATATATATACGTAAGTATGTATTTATATATCAATCAAAATATTCGTTAGAAATTTCAAATCTTTAAATAGAATAACATGATTGCCTATTTCGAGTAAAACTCTACAAAGTTAGTCGCGTTTTCTAGAATTATATATGAATATAATATTGTAATCATTTATTTATAATTGTTTCAAGAAAATTACTCTAAGAAAGTATTGATATAATGTATATTCCAAAAAAGAGAGGGGCATACCTTATATCGCAGAAGTTAAGAAGGGTATACATGATAAAAATCATATTATTTCATTATTTAAACCTTTATTTTTTGAAAATTACCAAACCATCAAAACTGGGTCAATCCGGGTCAACCCGGTCCGACCATCCAGGTCAACCCAGTCCGACCACTGGTCGGACATGGTTTTTTTATTTTTTATTTTTTGAAATTAATTACAAAGAACCGGTCAAACCGACTGGGTCGGGACTGGTTCTCGGTCCGACCGGCCGGTCCAGTCTGGTTTTTTAAACCCTGTTGTCAACAACAAATTCCATGCCAAATAAATCTAGAGCATTAATACTTAGAAATTAATTATTTGAAATACAAAATTATGTGCATACCATGTAAAATTAATTTCATGCAAAATATAACAACTAATAACTATATACACATACATAACAACCTTCATACAAAATATTTCATTTTCGAATAAGGTGGGTTAATTAAATCAAACATACAACATCACTACAAGAATTTCACATAAAATATCAATATACATACCGATTAAGTCACACAAAAACATAAAAAAAGTCCTGAAAGAATCCAAGATTAATGACAGATATCCCTCCAAAAAAATTCCCCCGCAAATATATGCCTTCCTTACCAATCCACTTAAACAACTTTCATCAGATCTAAGTTTACTTGTACCACCTATAATAATAAATTTACTAACATATAACCACAATATATAAACTAATAACAAGGTTGGAGGTAATCATATAAAACTCACCGTAAAAATGTTAATATCTCCACTACGTACATATTCCTGCAAGTGACTTTAAAGTTGTAATGTTGTGTTGACATTACCAAGTTGTACATTATCTCCATGAACCTATGGACAAATATTTAATAAATGAAGGACTTCAAAAAAAGGTAAGTATATTATTTATAACTTAATACCTCAAGATTTGAAGAGTGTCGATGCTTCCTCCCTTTGTCTATGAAACTTTTCTTACGCTTTCGTTGTTTGCTCTTTTGGGTCTTTCTAATTTTGACTCCTCGTACATTTGCATACTTTTCAGGGATTGTTTGATTGTCATGTACTTCTTCTTGTGAGGCAGTATGGTGACATTCCAAATATTTGATGCAGTTTATCATTGCATTTATAGCTTATTCGGTTGCCTCTTCACTTTCAACAGCTAGAGAAGACACTTTCACTGATAAAGATGTTAAAACTCTATGACGATCATTGGGGCAGACATCTTAATATTAGGCAATTGTTGGCGTGCTTATCTTAATATTAGGCAATTGTTGGCGTGCTTCATATTCAACGAGTAATTCATTATGCCTCTTATCCGCAACAACATGTTCAAAATGCCAAAGAAATTGTAATAAATTATAATGCACCCGTAGATAAACCTTGAGGTCTGAATTGAGACTTTCTAAAAGTTGTTACTCCAGATATTAAGTTTGAATGTATTTTTCATAAAAGCCTTTGCCCACTTATTCTTCAAAGCATATATTAACCATGTGTTGTCCATCAAAGAATACTGTAAGAGTATATCTTGCCATGTGTTGTGGAACTCATCCTCTCATTCTATCTCACGCATAAATTCTCCAAAGAGCTTCAATACTTTTTTACCATTCACAGCTAATCCTGCTAAATTTTTTGTTGCATTAATCATTATGTGCCAAGTGCAAAGAGCATGATATGTATTTGATAGCATATTTTGGATGGCATTTGACATTGCAGCATCTTGATCCGTGAAAATTGTCTTAGGATGCTTGTTATGATGATACTCCAAAAATGTCTCAAACAACCATTTAAAGGATTCTATAGTTTCATCGTATAATAAAACCACTCCGAACACGATCATTTGCATATGATGGTTAAAACCCGTGAAAACTCCAAATGGTCTATTTTCATTATTTGTTCCAAATGTTGTTTCAAAGCTTAATGCACCAAAGTATTCATAATCTACAAGCATTTGAGAATCTGCGCAAAAATTATTGGTAATTTGTTGTTCACAATCAACTTGTATTGCATAACAAAAGGATGAATTATTTGAACATTGTTTTTGAAAATATCTCAATATACTCACAGCTGCATCATACTCCATATCTCTTTGACATCTAGTGCGAAGAAAATTTTATGATCTATATTTGTATAACCAAGATTTTGTTGACCATCAGTCATTCTCGCAGCAAGATCATACACCCCCTTTAGACTAGCACCGGCATCATCGGCTAACTCGGCATGGATAATCTGTGCTTTTAACATTTTTCTTTGTGAAGGCAACAAATGATGATTGTGTTCTTCCACAAAATCATAGACAATGAATTTCTCATTTCCTTTCTTCTTTGATATAAATATATGAGCAAGACAGCCTGTTCTTGTTTCAGCTCGTGGATTTTTAGTCATTTCATCCCTCTTATCTGTCCTTTTATAACCTTCCTTTGAGCACAAAAATCGTCTAGCAGTTATTTCACAACTTGTTTTATTTTTGGTGCAATTTCCTCTGAATCCCAAATCATTGAACTCCAGCATAAGCAATGTAAAATGTGAATGCATCACATTCGCAATCGAATTCTTGATTTAATATTGGTTTATCTCCTAAGATGATAGCTTCAAGAGCATTATCAATTATGATATCCAAGTTTACCCCCATTTGAGTTTATGGTGGATAATACCTATTATAAAAATATCATCTTGTATAAAAATACCATCTTGTATAAATATAAAGATAGAACATTTCTTTAATAAGTCTTAACAAAATCATGGAAAACAGTAATACAATAATAATACTGAAACATGATTTGCATAATTTACAGTTGACTATAAAATTTACAATAATGAAATACATGACAAACAAAAACTAAAGCGTTACAACTCACAATTTTGGAGGAGAGAACCAAAAAGGATATGCAATATCCTTATCAACTTGTTTTCCAGAATGAAAAGATGGTTTACCACACATTAATATAAATAGATTTTAAACACTAAAAATTTGAATATCAAACTATTACTAAAATTCCAGCCATTGCATTTTATATTAAAATTTTTAAACTGGTTAGTATTTAGTTGGTAGGTGTGTGTTGAATTACCAGAAAGTTAATGCTATTGCTCACCCTTACCCAGAGGTTCTTTACCCCATAATTGGTTGGGTGAATGGCCCCCAATTTTCAACATACACGTGACAATAAAGTATGCTTTTATGGGACTTTGAGCATTCACTTTATCCTCTAAAGAAGATTGAGAATTTTTTTAGCAAATTATCTACCAGAGTGGAAATCATTTTATTCCATTCCCTAGTGCACATATGTACTTATATACCAAAATAACATGCACATGAAATATAATTGAATTGAATAAAAGTCAAGTAGAAGCTCAAATTACTTGCATTAAGCTCTTGTGAAAGGAGAAAAATAGAATTAAAAAATAGATAGATAATAACGAAATGACCTAGGTTTCTTTCCTATAAAGTTGTTTATATTTATTTAATTATAGGTTCAAATATAATATTTATAATTTTTAATTTTAAATAAATAATATATTCCTATGTATATAGTGATAAATAATATAAGTATAATTTACTTGTAAGTGACTTCAACCATTTATAAGTATATATAATGTTTTTAATTTATATAGATCTATTGATCTTATTGTAGTAATACAATATCTAAAAATAACTAAAGATATTCAATTAACTAATTATATATATACATACATTTGTATGCATTTTTACGCATACCATTTTGAGGTTTTCTGGTATTGCTTTCCCAAACTTTTTTGCAACTACATTTATGCTCCTATATTAGGGATGAAAATAAATACAAATATATTTGTATCTTTACGTATTCACATTCATCAAATAGATGATATGGATGTCATTTTCTCGTATCTAAAAAATATGAATACAAATACGAATACAAATGTTCAATATTCGTCGAATACGAATACGAATATAATATCCTTAATATTGATGAATACGAATGTGGATATGAATGTTCAAAATTTTTAGGATATGAATATGAATATTCATTTTTTGGAGGATACGAATATATATACAAATACGAATACGAATATAAGTACGAATGTTCAAATTCTAGATGATACTAATACTTACATGGTACACAAAGGAATAAGTTTGGTAAGCTTTATTTTATTATTTAATTATATCTTTATGTTTCATTTTATTATTTAGTTATTTTTATGCACATGTTTATTATTAAAATATTTAATATATTTTATATATATTGAAAATCATTATGAATAAAAAATACTTATAGCTTTAAAGTAAATTGGGACATGTATAATATTCTTATATTAATTCGTATTCATTTCTCAAATATCCGCATCCGAATTATCAATATTCGTTTTGCATTTGTATTTGTATTTTGAGGATATAATTTTACAATTTACACGTTCTTGTGATATTCGTATTCGTATGCGGATTTTAAAAAAGAATAAAAATATGGTGGCACCTATATTCGTATCAATATCTTATCATTTTCATCCCTACCCTATATTCATACGAAAGTCACATAATGTCCTATATGGCCCTTTTTTACATAAGGGCAATATTATGAATTTTGTAAGAATATAGCGTAAGTGCAATTGTAAAAAAAAGTCAGCGGCATAAATCTTTATGGAAAAACTTGGAAGGGTATAGATGTAAAATCTCAAATATATAGATCTAAAATTAATTCATAATTGGATGTTTTTCTCAATATCCAATTTACAAAGTGATTTGGTCAACAACTTTTACTGAAGGAACTTGTATCCAAGTCTAAATCTACTTGACTTGTGTCTTGACAGACACATTTCATAACAACATTTTCTTCTTTGAAAGGACTTAACTGAACACGTCAACCGATCCTATTGCGATCTAGATTCTCTCAATCCTCTAAATCGTTTTTTGAATTGAGATCGACATCTTTTAGGCTACTTCAATGCTCTCCTATTCCCTCTCTTGCAAAACTTCACGGTCAGATTCCATGTCTAAGTTCGCCATGTCTCAGGTTTTTCATGCATTAAGAGCATGTGTTTGTGTGTAAAAACATTGGGGCCATTAGACCTTTAATCCAATGCCCAGCCTCGTGTCTTCTACCAAGAGTTGGTCAACTCTCATTTTCATCTTATCATCTTTCCTTGAGGTTTCAATTTAAGGTTTTTAACATACACTACATCGAAATAGGAGACAAGCGAGCAACAAGCTGCACCGCTGGTCTTTTTTGAAGTGCAAAACCGATGGTCGAGTTCATGTCTTCCCATACCTCATTTAAACCGATGGTCGAGTTCATGTCTTCCCATACCTCATTTAACCAGATCCAACATTCAATCCTCCTGCCAAATCCTCACAATAGGTAACTTGAACTTTATGCTCGAAGAACACTAATTTATTTACACCATATAAGCTCATCGAGCTCCTCCATTTTAAGCATTTAATCATGGTGTTTCTTCAAACTTTGGCAGAACTGGAGCTCCACTTCAAAGCCTTGGTGACAACAAGTAGGTATGTTTTGCAAGCCTTGCAACATTGATCTGGGAGCATAGAAGGTCATATCGACATTGATATCGTATCGGTCCGTCCAAAAAGGGATATTGGGATATATCGCTGATATATCGACGATATCGATGGAAATATAAAAAATGACTCAAAATGGTATTTTTTTTGTCATTTTTTAGAAATTAAGATCATCCAAGATATCAAAACAACAAATAACCTACAAATACACACTTATATCACACATATCGGTCATTTATACCCCATATATCGCACATACCGATCAATTCGAACATATCGATGTTAATATTGATTCATGAGTTATAGATATTGGAAATGAAGTTCGTCCAAGTTCTTAGAACACTAAATAACTTACAAATATGCTCTTAGATCAACATATCGATCATCTATGACCCATATATCACATATATCAGTCATATCGAACATATCATTGTTACTGTTGTTTGCTAACTTGTGGATATTGGAAATGTAGTCCATCCAAGTTCTTATAACATTAAATAACTTACAAATATACACTTATATGACACATATCGATCATCTATGACCTTATATTGCAAATGTTGATTGTTGACTTATAGATATTGGAAATGGAATTCATCCATGACTTATATTACATCATATACTATGCATAACAAAATGTTTGAGCTATTTTTGAAATCAAACAAATAAAGAGCATAATATTAATTTTTTGAAGAGGCATAATTTATAATAGTATTTCCGAAAGTGAAAGAAAATGAATTAGAATCGATTGGACACTCCCAAGGTAAAGAACCATTGTATGCACCCCCATCGCCCCCATCCCCCGAAACAAAATATATAAAGCATGATTTGTTTAAATATTAGTAGCAAAATAAGTAGTGAAATCAAGCTTACAAGAGTATTATTCATCAATATATAGATATCGACGAAATTTCGACGATATCGGTCGATATCCAGGAATTTTTGTACTGAATCAAATCATTTTTGACAGATAAGGGCCGATATGGTGATATATCACCGATATATCGATCATATATCGCTGATATCCTAGTAAATAGATATGCACCCTGATATCGATATCCCATTCCTCTCGATATCGATATATCGATGATATATCACCGATATATCGCGATATGGCCTTCTACGCCTAAGAGTGAGGAAGCACCTCGAGCAGATCAAGGGCAACAACCCTCGAACGAGAGCCTCTAGTTGCCAAGGTCGAGACTTGGAAGTCAAATCATGAGGAGCCTCAAATAAGAAATGTGTTACATCATTTTGATTAAGATGAATTTTAATAACCGAGCAGCTTGGATATATTTATGTATTTTAATAAGAAATGCTTATTATGTCTTTATTGAATGTGTTTTAACAATGATTTTTGAATTTTTCTTAATTAAGATGAATAATACCGATGAATACACCACTTATCACACCATATATTTAACTTTTGCTAGTCCTAGTAAATGCTTATTCTAACAATAAAGGATGCAAGCAGAAGTAGGTATATATGTTGAACAAATCTTAAAAAGATGTATTCTGAAATATCCAGGTCTATAAACTCTCTGGTATACATATATAAAGGTACGACTTTTAGTGTTGATTACATCAACAAGTGCATAGTTAGAGATTCCCCCAAGATAATATATATAAGACTCGATTCAAAATTAATCCTCATTACTAGTTCCAAGGTCAATTGGACTCCCAATATGTCGTCTCTTTAGCTGATAAATCTATGATTCATCTACTTTATACTTACATTTAGGCATAAATCCCTTGAAAAACATATGTGAATAATGCGTAAAGACACCTTCATGTAGAAATCACACTATCAATAAGAACTGAGTATTAACACAAAAAAAGAGAAGAAACATAAAAACTAGAAGGATGTATACTATGTATATATTTACAGACTGACTAAGAAAACTAAGAATAAATAGGATTATAAATCATATTTCCGACCCTAACCCAGAGAACAAGTCAGACCAACCTGGTTGAAAAATAAACAAGAAGAATAAACCAAGACAACACTAAAACAAACTTATTTCTACATAAAATACATGTATATAATGTACACAAACTTCACACTATCATAGTAAATTCATGTCAAGTATTTTTTAAATAATACTCGTTGCATCTTATCAATAAAAAATATAAAAACATGTGAAAACAATCATGTCAATAATCAGAACAAAACCCATGCCCTAATTTGCCACATATTGATCCCAAATATGTAAGTATTTCTATAAAACTCCAATTCATACTAACCCACCTTTAAACTTCAATGGACATAAAATACCAATTTATAAAAATATCTCGGAGGTAAGAAAGCTGAGTTTTGGGCTTTGGACCCTTTTGTACAACTGTCATGGATAAATATTCAAGATTTTCTATGCTCATAATTTAAATCTTTTGTCTCTACTTATTTTTGTAGTATTTCAACAATAATACAATAATAAACCAAGATTTTCCATGCATGCATATGAACTCAAATTTGACCCTGTATCTATTGTCTCTTATTCTACATTATTTATACATCCGAACAAATGCTGACGCCCTCTCATTCATGTCATTGTAATGTGAGTAATGTCCACACATCTCTACAGATAATTGTCTTTGATATAAGAAAATAGGGATTTTTACCCAGCAGATCTTATAAATTTTACCAATTACCTCCTCGACCTTTGAAAAATGTATTTCTCCCTCGATCCCGTAAACTTGCTCCGTCTTATCCCACAACCCCTACCGTTAGAGGCTTCTTGGGTTAACTTTCTTGGGTTTAAGATTGGATTCCATGTTAGAGGGGGGAAACATCGATTTCGCCCCTTCCACTTCCTGGCTCTCCCAGTATATGCTGGAGACGGGGGAGTCCTGTAGGTTTCAGCAGAGTGAATGCCAATGACGCACAAATTCAAACGTCAACCTCCTGTCTTGAAGCAGAAATGCAGTTTATAGAGGGAATCGAAAATGCGGATAAACTACCCACCTCGCAGTGTCCCGCCCCCCTGGAAAGCGGCATCCGTCAGACGAAAGAGTGGTCTTTCAAGATTGGTCGTTGTGTGTCACCACCTCACACCTATCCTAAACATTCGATCGACGGTTGTCACTGCGAAGCTACGATTCGGATGGACTTCGCCGTTCTTTCCCAAAACGAAATGGAAAGGGTTGTATCACATCGAGATGTCGATTCGTTTTCCGCCCCAAATGAGACGGTTCCTCTGCCCCTCCCTCTTTCTGAATCGAGGCCCCGACTCAACAGATCCAACGGTAGGATTTTCCTCCTCTCGCTCCTTCCTTCTTCTCTCCTCCTTCCGCTTCCTTTCCCTTTCGACGGTGGAAAGGTGTTGCAACGACGACGTTGGGAGCAAATAGGGACCGTTGGAGCACGAGGAGGGGCTGCTGGAGCACCTCGGGGTCTCTCCATCCCACGAAGAACTCCTGAGCATGTTCTTCTCCCTAGGATCGATCAACCTCCCACATGTTCTTCTCCCTAGGACTGGCCGGCCCCTACTCGACGTAGATCTCCAGCGGGAGCTTATCGAAGAGGCTCTCCACCGTGAACTGGATCATCACCGGCAGAACACAGATGATCTTGTCCAGTTCGGACTTCGAGTAGTAGATGATCCTTGGGCCCCACTCCCTCATGTAATGCAGCCACCGTGGCTCCGGTACCGCATCCCCCAGGTACTCGGCGGAGATGATCCACCTAACGCCGGCTTCACGTAGACATAGAGCTCGGCCGTCTCTATATCGCCCGGCTTGACGCTATCCCTCCGGTCATTGTCGGATGGGAGATCGATCCAGTACTCCCCATCATTTGTGCCGCCAACGGGGAGGTCGGAGCCCTTCCCGTCGATGGGACACCCCTCCACCTCGCCCTTCCTGTACAACAACGCATCGTTCTTGAATAACCACACGATGGATGACGGCAGGTAAACCTCCTTTGGGTGGAAGAAGACCGTCGATCCGTACTCCTCGATGAGGGAACGAGCCTGGTCCATGGTCGGCATCGCGTCGAGAGACTTGTCAATGTTCTTCAGGCATACGTCTGGGTCATCATTGTTTATATCGGAGCTGCAAAAGAACGTGCCGACTGTGACCCCCTTACCCCACATCCCACGGTCGCATGGTCGCACGTTCCACACGTAGAGCAAGAAGCTTCGAGACCCAGACTCCGCGTTGAGCACGAGACCGTTGGTATCAGGCATCTGTGAGATCGGACTGCACGTTCCACACGTAGAGGGGAGGGGAGGTCGGGCGGAGGGGAGGTCACGGGAGGGGAGATCGGACAGAGGCGAAGGGGAGGTCAGGGGAGGGGAGGTCTTGCGGAGGCGGAGGGGGTCAGGGGAGGGGAGGAGGGGATGTCGTGGAGGAGGCACGAGGGAGAAGGGATGTTATTTTTTGTAATTTTGAGAAACAAAATGGGTATTATGGAAAAGAAATTCACGGAATCAGGTAAGTTTTAACAACCAAATGGATGGGAGTTAGCAAGTTTATGGGGTTGAGGGAGGAATTGCAATGTTTCAAAGATCGTAGAGGTCATTTAGCAAGTTTATAGGATCTGTCGGGTGAAAATCCCAAGAAAATATTATTCCAATGGAGTTATGTCATGTGGTTTTAATACGTTCCACAGGTGTCCGCGAGTATCCATGATTGATGACGTGCTCGACAACTCAGGTTAAGTAAATAAATAATCAAGGGTCGTTGCGACCCGAATCACCGAGCTAAGTCAATCAAGAAAAAGAAAACCACTCAATAAAATTAAACAATCAAGCACAAAGTGTGTAAGCGGCTTCGCTATTTATTTCTACTTGGTATAGCAACCAGGGTCGAACACAAGGAGCACAAGTAAACCTATGAAGTAGACAAATCTCAGGAATAAAAAGACATATTTTTAGTTGTTTTTAATTTTAAAAAGTTTTAATTTTGAATATGGGAACAAAATCAAGTAATTAAGAAAACACGACACACTTATACAAATCAAACAGTGAGTAAAACTACAAACAATGCACAACTAGAACTAAATTGCAAATTAAAATTACTTAAAATGCCTTAAAGTCCTGGAGAACAATTTTATGACAAACTAGATACAAAGACCTACAAACAGGAACTGAAATGAGATTTTTTTTATTTTTTTATTTTATATGATTTTTTATAAGTTTTTAGGTATTTTGCAATTTTTAAGGTTTTTATAAGGGATTTTCAAACAAAAATGCTACTGAAGTTAAAACATATTAAAACACCACAATAGGAATTTTAGTAGAATTTTTAACCAATTTTTGAATTTTTATGGATTTTCAAAAATAGACAGAACACTTTTTAGAGGTTTTTTATTTTTCAAAAATACTAAATGCGATAAACCGAATCCACAAAAATTATCATAAATACTACATGTCAATAGGAGTGAAAAGTAATTTTTAGGGAATTTTTTAGATTAATTTGCTATTTATTAAATTAGGCAAGAGACATGTAGTTCACAGGGACCTGCGTGCAATTGAACTAAAGTATGGGGCCAAACAATAACACAAATGGAAATGACAGGGCCTCAAGTGCAAAAAGTCTAACCAATCATGCGCAAGACACGTGAGCCAGGCACGCAGGGGTATAAATGCAAATACTAGAAACTTATCATTCAACTCATAATAACATAGAAGTTCAGACTAAGTACCGTAAATATCCCAAGACAGCACGTGACGATGCACGTGAGTTCAAACAAACAAGATTAAAATGCAAATCTCAAAAACTACGATGTCCACTATGCAAATGTTTTATACTACCATATTTATTTCCAAGAGTAAAGGGAAATGTGAAAACAAACAAGGACTGAAAGGAAATATACCCCTATTGCACGTACGATGTGCGTGGGGACTCGGGTGGCTCTGATTGTCCCGTGGAAAGGATCTGACGATTCTGACGTGGTCGGGGACGTGCGTCTGAGATCTGCTGCTACAGTACGGATCTGACGGTTCTGAAGGTCGCGTGGATGTACGAGCATATCTTTCCCAGACCCTGATCAGACCGTTACGAATAAGGCGTGGATGTATGGTCTGGATCAAATCTGGAGGGCGAAGCTCCTGATCGACGGCGGAGCAGGGTCCTAGATGAACTCGCCGAGGGAGAACTTCGACTGAGCAAGGATGGGGATCCGACACTCTGACGAAGGCTCTAAGGAGTCCAGCAAGGTCGTGGATGTACTCCGTGTCTGGTGGAATGCTCCGATGAGGGAGTCAGCGGTCGGATGAACAGGACACGGTGGCTCCGCTTACAGCTGCTCCGCCTGAGCAGTTGGGCCTTCAAATGGTTCTCCCTGCACGCACGGGTTCCAGCGAAGGGTAGGGTGACTCGGAGGGTTCTCTCCGGTCAGGTTATTGCCTAGCAGAACACGAAGAAGCGTAAGGGAATGGAGTGCTACCTCCTGCGAACGTGGAGGGAGGAGTTCTCTGTCTTAATCTGGACCCAAAGGTCGAGTCTAAGAGGGAACATGTTGCGTAGGAGGGTGGCTGGTGAGGCGTAGCATCGATCGAAGCGGAGGGGTACATGAGATGGAGCTCCGATTGGATGGTCGGAGCCAAGTAACCACAGCGGAGGCGGAAGCGAAAGATGGAAACGAACTGGGAAATGCAGTGGAAATAGGCGATACCTTAAGTTACAGATGTGCTCAACAAGGTCAGGCGGAGGTGGAGAGTCAGGTCTTGGCCTCAACCACGCTGCGATGGGCGGGGAGGCTACACGCGACGGAGAGGTCCGACCACGTCGAGCTACGAGCCTCCAGACGACTCCCTAAAGATTGTAAGTCGGTCCTCCGATGGCTGTCACTTCAACGAGGATGGCTAGGGAAGAAATGGGCGCGAGGGACGAGCTGCGGTGCTACGAGGCGGAAGAAAAGGTTTTATATGCAGCTCAGGGGTCCAGAAAGATCGATGCGGGACACGGAACCCTAAGGAGATTCGGATCATCCAAGGGATCCGCGAGGATCACGGAGTTCCGAGGAATCACGGGTCCAAGAATCGAGGCGAGTGGTGATCGGAGTCGGGCGGGAGGAATGGGAGAAAAGGCTTCGGCGAGAAGGTGGCGACCCGACCCGACCGAGGAGAAGGCATTGACCGGGGTCAACAAAGTCTCTAGACTAATCAGAAAAGAGGAATTTACAAAATAATTACAAATTCAATAAAAAATAGCAAATGAATTTAAAATAAAACATGTTTATTATTTTTCAAGATATTTTTATGTGATTTTTAATTATTTTCATGAAAAATAAATTATTATATATATAGTATATAGTGTTATGTACAAGTATAAAATACTTATGTATTATGTACAAGTATTTTTATTATTTTATTTTTACATAAATATCCTTATTTTATATTTTATTTATAACATAATTTTAGAAGTGTAAAATAATTTCTATTTTATTTATTTTTATAAATTAATAAGGGTATATAATAAATAGAGGGTATAATATATACATATGTCTTTTATACAATGAATGGAGAATTTTAATTTTAATTTTATTTAATTTTTTTATTTTTATTCTATTTTATATTATTTCTAGAAATATATACAAGAGAGTAAAAATAATAATTTAATTTTTTTGTCAAAATAATTACATAAATAATATATACAAGAACATGTAATATATACACTACCTAGTGAGCCCTATCTCTCTTTACTTTTTTTATTTTACGATCAGGTCAACGCTTGACCCTCTTGGGTTCGGGTCACTATGTATTTATTCTAAATACCT
Source organism: Ottelia alismoides (assembly GCA_037367405.1). Lineage (NCBI taxonomy): Eukaryota > Viridiplantae > Streptophyta > Magnoliopsida > Alismatales > Hydrocharitaceae > Ottelia > Ottelia alismoides. The sequence continues at coordinate 741,692 of JAZKJV010001027.1, read as the reverse complement.
CATTCTTTTTTCTTTTTCTTTATTCTTTTATTTTTACACAAAACATGCTAATTATGCAATATTAACAAGAACATGCAATTTGCTAAATTATTGTATTTACAAGAATGTACATGATGCTTTGCCAAGAAGAAGAGCTAAAATAAAATAATAAAGAGTGAAAAGAATGGATTCATCAATGATCCAATCAAATAATCTGGATACCCGTTAAGTTCGAATACCCCTTGGAATGGGTCGGTCAGTTTATGACAATGTAATGATGAGTTGAGGTAGGTCGTGATCGAACAGATACTGTGCTCACCCTGTATATGCACGAGTCAATAGACCTTTGTCAAGACAAGTTGAGCTTAGAGCTATCCACCTATTATAGAGAAAGCAAGAGAGAAATGGACTCACAATGGGGATTGAAGATTGATTAGATCATATCTTCATATAGTTCTCAATTGTAATGATCATGTCAATCATGACTAAGCTTCTAGAAGAAGCAATCATCCTAGGGACTCTGATCCATCCAATTTCTTTCTTTCTTCATTGAATTTGTCGAAGATCAAGTCCTCTACAATCGAATCAAACCTGAGGGAACTTACCCCGTGTTCAGTTCGGATCAGTTAGCATCATATTTGGAGATTCAGGTTCAGCTCGATTTGATAAGATGACAATGGTGTTCAAGTTCCATTTTTCTCAACCAATTGCAAAGGAGGAACAGGTAGTCCATGAATGGTGTGAAATAAGGAAGTGGAATAACTACTTCAAAAATAAACAAACGTCCAATCCTTTTGGAAATATAGTTGGGAGATCTTGCCCGAGAAATGGATAGATAAAATCTCGAGATAAGAGAAATTTTATCTTTTTCTCATTCCCCAACAAAATATGCATGGAAAGGAGCTCACTCAAACCCAACAAGTACTAGCATTTGTAGTATCAGGATTATGCAAACGAACAAGGACATATCATCATATCTGTATAAAATACAAATTTCAACAATATTCGTTTTAAAATAGACACTTATATGGATATTACTTTGATATCTGCAAACATCCGTATAAGTATCTGTATATTTGTTTTGATATATAAATATTGGTGTATATTTATTTTTAGGGTTCAACAAAGCTGCTCCCGTCCCATTTTCGATATTTTTTTATTTTTTTTCAAGAATTCACCATTTATATTCATCTATATATCCCTCCTATATGTCATTCAAATTTTGTCAAAAACAAAGGCTCCTATACCCTGCATCTAAAACATATCGATTACAACAATGTTTAGACCGTTAAAATTACCTGTTCTAGATGGAGGGTATAGTAATCTATGTTTCTGACGAAATTTGAATAGCATATTGAAGGGATATATATAGATGAATATACATGGTGATATTTTTCAAAAAATAATAAAAAATACAAAAATAGGGACAAGAACAGCCCCCCTTATTTTTAACCATATATAACATAATTTTATACCTTCTTTCACTATATTTGGTATACTTATTGCAGTATAAGCACATTTAGTATATGTATAATGTGTTTTCCATCCAATATATGTACATTTAAGCTTATTTATAGAGTATTTCTAATATTATTTATATGCCATCAGTATTTGTTTTACATCCGTATCTATTTTTTAAGCATATGGTAATGTAGTTTTCATATCCGTCAATATCAGTATCCACATCCACATTTGTATATAAAAAACAGATAAAGATATGGTAACACCTATATCCATATCCATTTGCTTGCATGGCTATACAACTGCGCAACTATCAATCCTATTCAACCTGTCCACTCAAAATTGAAAGATAGGGCAATGTATCAAATACATTGTTCACAAAAGCAGCCTGTGCGACCGCATATGCGTATGCGGTGCCTTCAGCGCATCGCCCTCATGAAGCTCCCATTATGCGCCATCTGTGTTTATGCAGGCCGCATATGCGACCTGTGCGACCACATATACATTTTTTATTTTTTTTATTTTGCCACATTTTTATTGTGTTATTTGTGTCATGTTTTTCCTTACTTTTGCGTGTATACCAACCAAGCATTTCATGACCATTTAAATCCATCATCAAAGTAGTTGTACTGCGAGATTGAAGTAAAACACACGAGGAAGAAAAAGAATAATGTACTAATAATTTAGCAATATAATTTAGTCAACTAATAGTTATTATGAATGCAATATATTATATGTAAAGTTTGGTACTTTTGATGGAGGATTAGTTATAAATATAACGATAGAGATAAATGACATTATATTCAACAATAGAAGCATTTTGTGTGCTAACTTTTCTATTTTATTGATTGTTGCCAATTATTTTGTGTGATAACCGTTCTATTGAAGTGTTGATATTTGATTTTGATAGAGATTGTTTTGAACTCTATATGAAAGTTATTTTTCTTAGATCTTCTGTTGGACCACAATTATACATAAATTCAGTTCTGTTGTAGTCACTTTTGTATATATTTATTTATTTTTAAATAAAAAATTAGAAAAACTGCGTAGAACCGCATATACCCCACATATGCCCCCACATACCGCTTAAACACTATTCAGTGACCTGTCCGAACGCATACGCATACCGCTTTCCTGAACCTTGGTCAAATGATATTATGAGATATAGCAATAGTCACCTTCGTATGTACGTTGTTTTTTAAAATAGTTTACCTGGAGAGAAAAAACCTGTAAGGTTAAACATAGTCAACCTTCGCACTTTGAGAGTTGTAACTATGTGACGCAGTTAACGAGTATCTCCTTGTTGAGGATATGTGCTTAAACCCATTTCATGCAACTGTTCATTCACTATATGCAGAAAAGAGACAAGTAGATAACATCCTTACTGAAATGGAGTCGACATGTTCTCCTGTCGAGATCACATAGCCGGGACGAAGAAGGAACTTAGGACGAAGAAGAGTATGATAGACAACCTTCTGAGTCCGCTTCGTTATATAATCTTAATCTCATGGACTAGTTAAATTTCCTCTAGATGAATTCACATGCTATCTGAAACTCCAAAGAATCTCTGAAGAGTATAAAAAAGATTAGCAAGTTTACCATAGGGCAGGGATTGTCTCGAATGGGAGTAGATGAAGCAAACCGGTGCAGTCCGCATCCGTGCATACTTTCCCTATTAACAGACAGTATTCTATCATCAAGGCGCAATAATCCTTTCGAGATCTGGAAAACAAGTCTAAGCCATATGGAGCACTCTGGGTGAGGTATAAAGAAAAAAGATTGATACCATCTACTTGCAATATGCAACCAAACTTCATATGCAAAAACGGCCATGGAGTAATCCTTGCAGGATAGGACATTTAACTATTTAAAAAAATCTGGATGTAAGCATAAACAAGAATATCGTGACTAATCGACTTTTCAACTATCAGGCTTCGAAATCAATAAACAGGTCTTAGAGCAATAATAATGCAAATGTATCAATTTCTCGAAACTAGATCATAACTATCATTCAAAACATAACCACTGTACCTTACATGGCCATGGAGATTAGATAAGTGCAGATATTAACCTGTAACCTTGTAGTTATACATAAGCCCATGGCCTTATCTATGATCTTACCACCTTAATTCATGGAACTTATGCTAACAGTGTATGGATGTCTAATTACAATGTTTTGAAGGTAAGTTTGTACTTACATAGGTTTCAAGGGCATATAAAACCACAAAACTTGATAGTACATATTTTTAAAGGAAGACCTGCTAAAACATAATTAGGCTGCTATGACTGGACGCTTTCGAAAGTCTATAAAAAATATATGAAAGCTCACGGACTTCATCACAAACTGTCTAGATTCCGGAATTTCCAAGTTTATACTGCTAATGCCTCATATGGTGTTGACACTTGAATTAAAAGAGCCAACTCAAACTTTTCTAAAGGCTCCCTTTGAAAAATATGTGAGATTTTCAAGTTGTGCAACTGCAGTGATTAGCATAGACCATGGTTCAATCTATGGATTGACTTTTCCGGTAAAAATGCAGTGTTTAGCATCTCCCTAACAATAAAGTGGCAAGATATAGTATACTTGAATCATAAAAATTGACCAACGAACTAAAGAAAAGGTAGCCGTTCAAATAACAAGAAAGAAATTCAATGAAATAAATTATAAAAATAGGACCTCAAATCCAAACAAAGGTATGCACATGCTTTCCTCGTTTACAAGGAAGAACGGGGGTAAGCAAAAGGATTGATTTCAGATTCAAAGAGCATAACTTGCAAATGATTTCTTTTACATTTAGCAAAGTCAAATGAGCAATACATGCTCTCTTAGACTTGACGAAAACACAAAGGATTTTTTCCACTTGCACCACCTGTAGAACATTGAATACACTTCAAACCCTCCCTATTTTATAATTACACTGAAACCCCTGCTAAATTCATGTATGTACAAACTTACCGACTTTTGGGATTTAACAGCAGGGTTGATATTCAGAGGTTTTATGGGCGGCAAGAGTAAATATAATATGCATGGGGCGAAACATGTAATTGTGATGTTCTACGAGGGGATAAATCTGCTAAGAATATGGACAGAGCCCTGTCAGAATTATACAGACGTATCCTGGATAAAATAAAGGAAGAAGAAAGACAGTATGGAGCAAGGCGGGATAGGGCAGCTAATGATAATGATGGATCCAGGTACTTTGAGAAGCTTGGGAATCAGTAGTGATTTCCAGATCCTCCAAAATTTATCTCATAAAAACAAACAACTTCAGAGTTCACAAAAAAAAGAACCTTGTTTGCCTTGGAGGATTTTAAGACATTTCCTTCCAGCAAAGCCAAAAACTTGCAGCAAGGAGATGTGGTTAGTAATGGTACGAGCAAGGTCATACAAGTGTGTATCTTTTTCATATCCCGGTCACGTTTAAAGTAGGCCCATTTCATGATTAACAAGGGTTTAAAGCCTGATCTTACAAACAGTCGTTGTTCCTCTTTTTTTTTGAGAAATGGTGGGATGGGCCTCCTTGAGAGAGCCATCCAAGAAATATATTAATAATAAATATATAACTACAACCGCCAGGAATCTAAAAGGGCCCCAGCATGCCCGAGTACATTTTCCGGATAGAACCTCGACCCCTCAAAAATTACATTATTTCTGTTCAGCCAGATGCACCAGATTGTCACACAAATCTTCCGTCTTCCCAACTCTGAACCCAACCACCTCCTGCACGAATCCCAGAACCTGTCTTTGTTATCGTAATCAAGGCCCAAAACCGAAATTCTTTGCCACACATCGACAGAGCCAGGGCATACAAAAAATAGGTGATCCACGTCTTCCTGTGAAGACCCACATCTACTACACAGATCCATGTTCCCAGGGAAGAGCCTTGCTCTTCTTGTTGCCGTCAACACCCGCTCCCTTCTCAGGAGCCATAGAAACACCTTTATCCTCGACCGAATCTTCCAGGACCATATCATTGCGCGCAATCTCTAAGACACCAAGGAGTCCATATTGGGGGAATGCGCTATCAACGAACTATATGCTTTTCCGAACCAAGAAGTGACCATCCCTCCAAATCCAGGAGTCTCGCCCCTTCGTTGGCCCCGCCCGATTGCACAATCGATCTGACAAACTCAGAAAATCCTCCGCCCTCCGATCTGATAACTCAGCAACAAAGGTAGGCGACCAGGAGCCATCCGTCCACATCTCAGCCACACTGCTCTCCTTATCCAAAGCCAATGCGAATAACCGTGGATAAAGATCACAAAAAGCACCCGCATCCGTCCAATTGTCTTTCCAAAATCGAAAACTACTACCATCGCCAAGCAACAGGCGCAAGTGGTCCCTCACATCCTGCAGGACCGAACATACCCCTTTCCAAAAAGCAGATGAAGATCCCCCACCCCCTGCACGAATCGTCAAGGAGAAAGAAACACCATATATTGACCTGATCAAGGTGGAGCACAGATCCGCGTTAGGGCCCCAGATCCTGACAGCCCACTTCGCCAACAACGCCCTATTCATATCACACAGCTTCAGAACCCCCAAACCACCTTCCTTAGTCGGAGTAGAGACCGAAGACCAGTCAACTAAGTGCAAAGCTCTGTCCCCATGCGAAGACGACCAGAAGAAACGACTCATCAGGGATTCCAACTTGGAACGGATACCTACCGGCAGGACCCTCGTAGACACGAAGAAGACCGGAATGGCAGACAGAACCGCCCTAGTCAAAACCAAGCATCCACCCTTAGACAGAAACGCCGCCTTCCAGCCGGACTGCTTTCTCTCCAGCTTCTCCACCAATGGCAACCAATCGACCTGACGCAATCTTCCCGTCAAAAGGGCAGTCCTAGATAAGTGATAGGCAAGGACCTCAATGGCGTATCCAGAACCATGCCACAGGCCATAGCATCAACACCTGACATATTGAAAGGCACAAAAGCCGACTTGGCACCATTCACCCTCAGGCCCGAGAGAACCCCAAATATATCAAGCACTGCCCTCACAGCTTTGCACTCCTCCACCCCGCCCTCCACGAAGAACAACGTGTCATCCGCGTAATGCAGGAGAGGTATAAAAAGACCACCTCTGGGTACCCTCTGAAGAAGCCACCCTCCTCCGCTACCCCAGCCATGACAGCCAACGCGTCCGCCGCCAAAACAAACAGCAAAGGAGCCAGCGGACACCCCTGTTGCATGCCTCTCTGCGGCCGGAAGAATCCACCCTCCTACTTCCCATTCACCAGAACCGACAACGAAGTAGTAGTGACGCACATCTTCATCCACTCTATCCATTTGTCCGGGAAACCTCGTCGAACCAGGGAAGCCCAAATGAACCTCCAGCACACGCTGTCATATGCCTTCGAGAAGTCGACCTTCCAGAGGAACCCCTTGGTTCCCCTCCTCACCCAATCAGCCGCCATTTCAGCCGCCATTACCACACCATCCAGAAGATGCCGTGCAGGAATAAACGCAAATTACAGCGGAAGGATAAGCTCATCCAAAATAGCACGCATACGGTTGGCCATCACCTTAACCAGAATGAGGTAAACAACATTCGATAGAGCAATGGGACGAAAGTCCTCCACCCGCACGACCCCCTCCCTCTTTGGCAACAAGAACAGCAACGCTTTGTTAAGCTTCTCCAGCCCTCTGTTCCCTCCTCTAAACTCGCAAAGCATGGCCATGACATCCTCTTCCAGCACATCCCAGAACTCCCTAAAGGAGATAGGAAATCCATCCGGTACACGACAACCATTGGCGTTCAGGTCGAACACCGCTTCACGGACCTCCGCTCCTGTAAACTCCTTCATAAGTGCCATTCGCTAATCCCCGCTCAGAACTCTGGTATCCCTCCCGGACCACGTAGTCCCAGACGACGGTAAACGCATGCTAAAGCTACGGAAATGATCCACCAGCACCTTCCCAATCTCCCTATCGCCAATCACCGTAACATCACCCGACTTGAGCTCGTGAATCATATTACGCCTTCTCCTACCACTCGCTACTGCATGGGTAAAACGGGTGTTCGCATCACCCGTTTTACCCACCTCTGCCTGGATCGTTGGCGCCACTCTACCTCTCTCCGTCTGTCCTCCTCCACCACCACCTGATATGCTGCATCCCGCACCAATGCCTCCTCATTGCTCAGGAAGCGGGAGTCCTCCACTCCATCTAGTCTCGCAATTTCTGCCACAGCCAACTCTCGCCTCTCCCTTATGTTCCTTCTCAACTCCCTTTTATGGACCATCAAACGTTCCCGCAACATCTTCAGTTTCAACGCCAGCCTCTGCGTCGCCGAACCCTCCACACGCAGGGATCCCCAAAACTGAGAGACGAGATCCCTAAAGCCATCATCCAGAAGCCACGATCTCTCGAATCTAAACATCGACCTAGGGATCACACCCCCTCCCGAATCCCAGCAGATAGGCGTATGATCAAACCACGATCTAGGAAGGGCCTTAGCCACAGCAAGGGGAAACCTCCCAGAACCTCAGCAGAGACCAGGAACCTGTCCAATATCGATTTCGAGACACCCCTCGCCAAGTGAATTTCCTGTTGCCCACATTGACCACTTGCAATGCCAGTTGACCCACACAATTCCCAATCCCATCCGAAACCTGGATCTCTTCCACCATGATCACCCGGCCGATCCGAGGCGTATAAAGTCACATTGAAATCCCCACCGACCACCCAAGGGGTGTTCGGGAATCTCCTCCTGGACGTCTGCATCTCCTCCCACAGAATATCACAACGCCCTCCTCCAGGCATCCTGTATACTGAGGTAACCAAAATTCTTCCATCCCCTGATCTGCACTCAAGTAACACCGAAATAGATCTGGAGCCAACATACTCATCAGCCGCTGAGAACAACTCTCCATCCCAAGGCAGAATCAGGCCACCAGTGTTGCCCACTGAGTCAACTGCTCTGAACTCCGACAATTTAGAGCTGCCAACTGACATCCAAGTCACTAAATCACACCTTGCCAGCTTTGACTCATGCAAGAAGACCACATCTGCACCCCATGAATCCAAGAGCTTACATATTGCCCTCCTCTTCTCCCTGTCCCCCCAACCCCCTCACATTCCACGAGATCAACTTCATTTGGACCCACTCTGAGGGTTTCTGCTGGGCAAGGATATCCCAAGACATTACGCAACCTGCACGTGAATGTTAGCTGGTGTGCCAGACTGCTCCGAACTCCCTACTGCGCAATTCCTATCCTCCACAACGGGGGGACAAGAAGACTCGACAATCTCCGCTTCACAGGGGATAGGATACTCTCCCTTGTCCTCCATCTCACGCTCCATCCACATCGTGGCCTCTGGTTTCCTTCGCTTAAGCGTGAACAACACGAGCGGGTTGCTTCACACCTTCATGCCATCCACTCCCAGCGACAGACGCCGTTCACGGCTCCTCCGCTCTGCCGCAACAATGTGTTGCTCCATCTTGCGGCTCCTTGCTAGAGTAGCCGCACCCGGGACAATATCAAGGGCCTACAAACCGCATTCCGCATGAGAAACAATACCAATCCCTTCGGTCGCAACACATCGATCCTCATCATTGTTCACTAAATCGACCGCACAGGCCGCATATGCGGCCGCATATGCCCGTGCGGTATGTAGACCGCACCGATTACTTAAATCAGTGCATTATGCGCCCTCCCCGCATATTCGGCTCGCATATGCCCCGCATATGCCCCGCATATGCTCCGCATACTGCTCCAGCAGCTCCAACTTTTCAATCTTCTCATTCAGGTCCTTAATTCCATAACTTTGCCTCTTCATTCAATTGTTAGAATATGACATGCATTTATATACAATTGCAATGCGTTATACCATTATGTATATGCAATGTTTTATGTTTTTCTCATGTATTATTTTCACGAGTATATACAATGTATCATCGAATATTTTTTGTATATGTCGATTGAGGTTTTGCTCATGTAGTGCATGTATGTGTATTGAAGTTTTGTTATTACGAATCATATAATGTAAAGTTTATATGGTAAATACTTTTTTGTGATTAAATATGAGGCAATTAAAAGTATACACACACACCCATCTAACATGAACCGTTTTTCTTAGATTTTCTTTAACTCCACTTAGATACATAACTTCAGTGGTAATGTTATTCATAGATATTTTTTATTTTTAAATTAAAAATTAGAAAACCGCTTAGAACTGCATATACCCCGCATATGCTCCCGCATACCGCTTAATCAGTATCCAGTGACCAGTCTGAACACATACGCACACCGCTTTCCTGAACCTTGATCCACATCTAGAAGGAGGGAGCAGCAGTCCACCTGGCCACCCGGCGAACGATCCACCGAGACGAGAGGGGACCCTGCTCTACAACCATCCCCCATTGCCACCGGTTTAGACCGACGAAACGACGACCCAGAGAACGTCGATGACTCCGAGCCCAGAGTCGCAACTCCATCAGCATTCACCACACCTGACCGAGATGACCCACCGAGCTGAGGGCAACCCCCAGCTGCGGCTATACCCCGCCACTCCAACAGCATATAGGCGTCAGACGGTCCTGTGCCACCCGCCATGCTTGCAGAAAGGCCTCCCACACGCACGCCGATCGACTCGGGCTCCGCCGCAGGACAGTGCGAAATATTTCTGCCAGGGGGCCAAGACTCACCACGAGCCGAAACGAAACCAAAAAACCGAGATGACCCACCGAGCTAAGGGCAACCCCCAACTGCGGGCATACCCCGTCCCCCCAACAGCATACAGGCGTCAGACGGTCCTGTGCCACCCGCCATGCTTGCAGAAAGGCCTCCTGCACGCACGCCGATCGACTCGGGCTCTGCCGCAGGACAGTACGAAATATTTCTGCCAGGGGGCCAAGACTAGACACGAGCCAAAACGAAACCAAAAATCGTGCAGAAATACGGGTCCCGCTAGAGCAACCCGCCGGCTCCCTAATCGGATCAGCCCGACCCGATCCCACCGCCATTCGGACTAAACTTGACGAGCCAGGTTGTCCCCTCGAAAACGAAACGGCCCCCGCAATCGTCGTTTCGCCTTCCCACGAGGGCAAGATATGGCCCACCTCCACTTCCTCCTCTTGCGGAATACCAACCGTCACCGGAGATTGAGCCCTCGCAGCCGGAGATTTGCCGGCCCCACATTCCGCGCCCAGCGCCAGGGGTGACGCTTCCACCCTAGCAAGGCAAAGAGGAAACACCGCCCTTCCCATGCGCAACACCTTCTCCGATGGGAGCTCGCAACCATTGCCAATGATCGAAGCAACCAAGCCCCCCCCCCCGGACGAAGCCCAGACTGGAGAATTGCCTCCACCTTGCCAAAATCGCCAAGCACCGACCGCATTGTTTCCAAGCTCCGGCACCGAATCGGCAGCCCCTGGATTTCCACATACCATCTCGCCGATGCGGGTAGAGCCCCGTCCCACAGACGAGGCCGGCGCCAGACCACAGACGGCGGGAACACTGTGCTCCCCTTGGCAAGGAACTCCTGAATCTCATGTGGATGCCTCACTTCTCCAGGTTGACCTTACTTCCCGATGGTCCAGAGAAGTGGGGTACAGTTCTAGTACTAAAGGAAAAAGTTTGCTTGCTTTAAAAATATGAGGTATACCATAGGACATCATGAAGCCAATCCTCCAGTTCAAGTGGTCTAGGCCTTGGTTGGTTTCTCAGAGTAAGAGTCCCAAAGTGGCCATTGCAAACAAATCGAAAAGTAAGTATGTGAGATTCATGTGCCTTCCAGCATGAGGTTAAAATGGTCAAAGATGTCTCCAATGAGTTTAGTGGAGATGGCAGCAATTTGGAGCTTGTTAACACAATGAGAAGTAACATCACATCCCTTAGTTCTGCGGACTTTGATCAGAAATGCCCAAATCAGAGAGCAGAAGACCTTGCAAAGATCAGGATTGCAAATAGCACCCTTCGATCTGTAAGTGTCCCGGTCAAAAAATGAGTGTTGGCATTCATGTAACGATTCATTACAATGGTGTATGCAAAATGTAGCAATAGTTCCCATACTTAAAAATAGATAGAGACACTTTTAAGAGGAAAAAAGTAGATACCAAATTATACACACAATGGAAGATATACATCCGCATCAAATCTCATCTACACAATCAAATAAACATGTTGCATATGTCGTTATGTCAGTGCATCAATTATTACATATGGGTCATTAGAGATTACCACCAAAATAATTAAATTTACAAAACCATGTTAGCATCTAAAGAGAATGAAGTTTTGCAAGTGAATTGATGTATTCACATTATATAATTGAAGATCGTGGAGACAACGACTCATCTTAATAATGCAGATCAAGTGAGATGCCGCAACTGAGAGAGTGTTATACCTGATGCCCAGCCTGGAACATAGGCGACAGATAAGAGAACATGGTGAGTACCCATGTGATCAACAAGAACAGAGGCTTGGAATGATTGACAAATTAGAGACTTGGAATACTCTGGAATTTATTGACAGTTGAAAATCCCTCATTCATTGATACCTTCTACCTCATTGCTTACGAACTGCCAATATTCATAACAATTTCATGTGATGTGGCCTCATGAATTGAATGGAGCCATCGCCAAACTTGTTGCCGTGAATAGAGCATAGATGCCAACAAGGCAGAATCCCCAGAATCGTGGTACACGGAATCTGCTCCAGGTAACCACCAGCAGCGATCCCATTAAACTCACCAGTAGAAAGACAAAGGCAACAATGATGCTCACATGAAGCTGAAGCACATAGGCTTCCGGATAAACATTCGCAGTTTCAATCACCAAGGCTGTGCCCAGCCCTATGAGCATGTTAAACATTGGTCCTGCAAAGCATCCTGCCACAGCCATAGTTGGTTGCCCAGCCTTGGCCAATGCGACATCAGCAACAAGATCTCCAACAGAGTTCCCCCATGCGAGGACCGTTAACCCGAGCAGTGCAGGAGGCAAGTCCAAAATGATTCCAATGGCTGCTAAGCAATTCAACAGTTCTCCTGCCATTGTAGATATCCAGAAAACACTCATGATAAATGCAATCACTATCGGAAGAATACTTTCAGTCTCAGGAGGATCTTTCTCAAATATGTAGTACGTTATGCTGAGGGACAAACTTGCAAAGAGCGTGACAGTCCAGATGGGAAGGCGTGTATGAGGAATAAGAAACACGATCCTTTGATCCAATGGGATATAGGACCTTAAGGAATACATGAGGGCAAGTGGACAGAGAGCTATATTGGCAGAATAATAGAATCTGTTCCACTCGGCTGGAAAGATTGAAGGTATTGTGAGCTTTAGTATTGTCGAGACTGGAAATTCCCATACCTATCTATAAAACAAAAGTTATACCATTTGAGCATATAATAATTAAAGAGAGAAATTTAGACTGAGCTGGCAATTAAAAAATAAAAACAGAGACGCCTGGATTTGAAGGCATCATCTTGTAGATGCATAAATTGATTTAGTGGTGCTTTTTTATAAATGCTAAAGAATGCCCACAATAAATTAGTAGTCATCGAGAAAATTCATTAGATGAGTTGGTGAACTCTGGCCTTTAGTTTGTATGAGAATGCTGATAAATATATACATGCAGCTTATAAATGGAATTAATTTGTTACCAAGAAGTCAGGGGCTCAAAGGACCGTGTCTATGTGCACTTTTTGAAAAAATGGATATTTATATCATTTTAAAAGTACATGCTTAGAGAAAAATGTCTCTCACAGGTCAGTAGCTATTTAGGTTTTTTTATGAAAAAAGAGAAAACGATTACAGATAATCCACCTAAAATGAAACTTAAGGCATTACCGAGGAAAATATGTTCAGAGGAAAGTAGAGCCCCAAAAATGAACCACGTTTTTTTTCTGGAAACGAAATCCCTCAAAGGACTAACAGCTATTCACATAATGCCTTCTAAATTGGGATGCACGCACAAAAACACATTCAAAAAGCAAAGCAAGATGCCCCTCCTCCCCCGACTCCAAATGATGGTCGACTGCAGCACCTTCGTTGCCTGCAGCACCTTCGTCGAATCAAGGTAACTCACTCCCCCCTCTCTAGCTTCCTCTAACCCTCTCTACACCCTTCAGACTCCTCCCCCCTCTCGGCAGCCACCGGCCGTCTTCAAGAAAGCTCCGAGCTCACCATCCGTTCCCTCTCCCCCGACTCCATCCTCCCCTTCCCCTCTCCACCACCTTCCTTTGGCAATTCCATGGGGTGCAAAGGTCATAAAAAGCGTATAGCGGAAAAATTAGCCAAAGCAAAGCTTTTACCCCCTCCAGTTCGATCCATCTCCCACTTATCCCCCCATCCTCACCAGGCCAGGTCTCAATCTCAACCACCTTTGAAAAAAGATGGCGACCTCCAAAAGATTAAGAAAAGAAAAACCGGAGGAATCGTTCAAAAGCAAAACTTGCAACTCCCGAAAATTTTTTTTCAACGACTAACATCACAACCCAAATCCTAAACTTGGCAACAAAATTTGGTTAGTATTATCCACGCTCCGTCAGCCACTAAACTGACCTTCCCAGCCCTAAGCCAACTTGACCCCTCAATTGAAAAATCTTTTCCATCTATCTTGCATGTTGTTTTATTGAAGAAATCAAGGGGTTTAATTATTTAAAAGTGGAATGCCGATATAACCCTAATCTCCCTCAAACAAAATTTATTTTTAATTATTCAATTCTCAAGCCAACAGACAAAATAATGTAAGAAAAGAAATATGATTGCTATTTATTTACCTATATAGCGTACAAATCAAACTCAGAGAGGCTACAAAATCCTGATGGTTATTTAAATCAAAGAAAAATCAATGAAATAAAGAGGATTTCTCTTTATGCAAATTCTTGATTTTTTATGGTTTTTTTATCCTTTTATTTTTTATGGAATTTTTTATTTTTAGGGTTTTTATCAGTTGTGCCCCTCAGAGATCTTGAAATTTCAGTTATGCCCCTCCCTTTTTGGGAATATCAGTTGTGCCCCCGACTTCTAGCCGTTCTATCACTTGTGCCCCTTCGTTAGTTTAACCGTCAATGAGTTGGCTTAACCATGCTTTTTTCAAACCATGGTGCATTTAAGAGGGGTATAATTATCCAGACTCTTTCTTCATCTTCTTCCTCCTCCATTTGTTCTTCTTCCTTTCTCTTCATATTTCCTCTCTTAGTTACACCTTTATGCATCCATCAAATCTCTAAAATTTTTGTATTTTCACGGATATATCACTTATTACGGATCAAACGGTGAATTTTATTGATTTTTTTGATGAATTTTCATGAAGCAATTAGTCAAAAAATTATCTTCGTGTAACAAATACTGAAAGTCCTCCAGTTTCAGCCCCCTTGCTCCTCCTTCATCGCACCTCCTCCTTCATCCCCTTTCTCTCCAAGTACGGGGGGTGACCTGGGGCGGCAGGAGCAAGGGGAGGGGGAGGTGTGAGAACGCGAGGACAGGGGGCGACCTGGGTACGAGGAGAGGAGGCAGGGCAGGGGGCGATGGAAGCAGGGGGAGGGGGAGACGCATGGGGCGCGGCGGGAGCAGGGGGAGGGGGAGGCGCGGGGGCGGCGGGAGCAGGGGGAGGGGAGGCACAGGGGCGCGGCAGGAGCAGGGGGAGGCGCGGGGGCGGCGGGAGCAGGGGGAAGGGGAGGCGCGGGGGCGGCGGGAGCAGGGGGAGGGGGAGGCGCAGGGATGCGGTGGGAGCAGGGGGAGGGGGAGGCGCGGGGGCAGCGGGAGCAGGGGGAGGGGAGGCCCGGGGGCAGCGGGAGCATGGGGAGGGGAGGCGCGGGGGCAGGGGGAGGGGAGGCGCAGGGACGCGACGGGAGCAGGGGGAGGGGGAGGCGCAGGGGCTCGGTGCAGGGGTTTCGATATGGGGGCGGGGGGTGGAGGCTGGGGCAGGGGGAGGCACTCGGGCAGAGGGGAGACGACGCGAGGGCGGGGAAAGGAGCTCGGGGCGGAGGGCGCACCTGAGGGCGGGGGAAAAGACGTATAGGAGCAAGAGGCTGGGGAGGAGGAAGAGAAGGGGAAGAAGAGGAAGAGGATGGGGAAGGAAGAAGAAAGAATGATAAAGTGACCTTTTCAGTCTTTATTTTAAACTTAATTCCCATTATGTCCCAAAGTTAACGTCCGTTTACATTGGGAATGAACGGCAACTAACCAGAGGGGCACAAGTGATAGAACGGCAAGAAGTTCGGGGGCACAACTGATATTCCCAAAAAGAGAGGGGCATAACTGAAATTGCAAGATCTCGGAGGGGCACAACTGATAAAAATGCTTATTTTTATATATTTTCAATGTTTTCCTGATTTTATATTTTTTATAATAAATTTTAATTTTATAAATGTTTTGTATTTTAATTTTTAAAATACACAAAATAAAAACAATATAAACTAAAGAAATAAAATGACGTTTTTTGTATTTTAAAATAAGGAAAATGTAAAAAAAATAGACTAAAATATTTTTAGGTTCTTCAAATTTTTTTTACTGTTTTTCGATTTTTACAGAATTTTTAGATTTTTTTAAGATTTTTAAAACAATAAAAACGAGAAAAACAATAAACAGACAACGCAACAGATGTTTTTTGTGATTTTAAAATCTAAGATAAAAAAATGTATAAAATATATAAATAAACAAAGCATATTTTTCGAAGTTTTCAAAAAGGTATTTTGTGATTTTTTGTATTTTTTGTGAATTTATGTGAATTTTTTAGCATTTTTAGTATTTTCCTGATTTTTTTCAGTTTTTATAAGGAATATAAAGATGAAATTTATACATAAATTAAAACAAATCAAAATAAACAACCACAATTTTTTAGATTTTTTCAAAAGATTTTTGTATTTTTTATTTATTTAATACTGCAAACATGCAAAAGCTGAAGTGTTTTTGATTTATTAAAAATACTAAAACTAATTAAAATTTAAAAACAAAATTACTGGTGATAAAAGAGATTAGCAGGACAGTGATTTTTAGGAATTTTTTTAATGCAATTACCAATTTATTAACCACGATTAACACACAAAATTAAAAACTGCTTCAAAGGGACTAAAATGCAAAGATTTTTATTTAAGAAGCTAAGCAGATAACAAAATATAAACGACAGGGGTTTCTATGCAATTTCACCAAAAGTGGGGCGTATCAATGTACATGAGCAACACTGGCATGGACCCCGATGGAATAAATTTATTTCTAAGGTTCAAAAAGTAACTGAAAAGCACAAGGCATTTATTGCAGATTCGCCCGCAATCATGTGCAATGCACGTTTATACAAAACAAACAGGGCTTATTTGTAATTAAAACTAACCACATGAAAAGATATGCAAATATCCACGCATTCTCAAGATGACACGTGCCCTAATTAGACTTATGTAAAGAACTAAACAAAAGCAAGGGTAAAAGAGCAAATTATTTACCAATCATGTGTGGCTCACGTGTTGGATCTGACGCTCGCGATCTGATTTGGATTGGACAATCAACGGTAGCAATTTGGGCGTTCATGGATGGCGACGATTGGATCTGGACTTCGATGTTCTTGATCCGATGAACGTTGGGGCAGCTGGAAGAACACTGATGAAGGTCTGGCTAAGCGAGTTTTGATCGACCAGATCTCGACCGATCTCCACTCAATCTGCCTATTGTAGGCTTCTGCTTACTCGTACAGCTCTCCTTCGTCGTCCAGATGGACTCCGGCACCCAGGTCCGACCAATCAGGCGTGGGTCTGAATAAGGACAAGTCGCTAGAAGACAAAAAAGCAAGAAAATGTTAAATAAATTAGAAAATAAATTTAAATAAATTATATAAATGAAAAAATGGTAATAATTAAATAAACTTAATTTTAATGATTTTTAATAAATTAAATAAATTAAATAATAGGGTTAAAATAAATAATCACCTTTATTCATAGGTATTTTTACCTATATATACAACACCTTGATTTTTAATAAATTATTTTTACAAATAATTATATAATTTAATATTTTATTTATTTACAACATTTTACAAAGATATCAAATATTTTTATTTTATTTTTTTGAAAATTTATTAAGATAAATAAGTAGGGGTATTTACAATATATATGTAGTAGTACATGTACAGTATATGATGAATTTATTTTTGTGGATTTTGATTTTGTAATTTTTATTTGCATTTTATTCGGATAAAATACAATATTTACAATTATTTCAAAATACAATATGTACAAAAAGAGATTGCAAAGAAAGTTACGGATTGGTAGTTGGAATATCGGTACTTTAACTGGAAAATTGATGGAGATAGTGGATACAATGGAAAGAAGGAAGATTCATATATTATGTCTTCAAGAGACTAAATGGGTTGGAGAGAAAGCAAGGGAGATCGAGAAGACAGGCTTTAAACTTTGGTATTCAGGTAAAGATAAGGGCAGAAACGGTGTTGGAGTGGTTGTTCATACAGATTTGAAGGATTGTGTGGTTGAGGTGCAAAGATTTGGGGATCGGATTATTTTGCTAAAGTTGGTGCTTGAAGAAAAAATATGAATATCATCTCAGTTTATGCACCGCAAATTGGTTTAGATGAAAGGATTAAACAAGCTTTTTGGGAGGATCTGGATAAGATTTTACAAGGAATCCCACAAAGAGAGATGGTTTGCATAGGTAGAGATCTTAATGGACATGTGGGAAAAGATGTTTCAGAGTATCCAAGTGTGCATGGAGGACATGGTTTTGGGGATAGAAACGAAGAGGGAAAAGTCATTCTGGATTTTGTAACTGCATGTGATCTTTTCATAGCAAACACTCTTTTCAAGAAGAGGGAGGAGCATTTAATTACTTATAAGAGTGGCTCAACTAGAACACAGATAGATTACTTTGCGTTGAGGAGAAGAGATCGGTTGTGTTACAAAGATTGCAAAGTAATCCCTGGAGAGAGTTTGACAACCCAACATCGCTTGTTAGTCTTGGATTTACAAATAAAAGGGCTGGTAAAGAAAAGGAAGGTTCCTAAGATCACTAGAACTAGGTGGTGGAATCTTCCGCTGAAGCAATCAAGCTTCAGGGAGAAGGTTTTACAAGACTTATCTTGGGATTGTAGCGGTAGTGCAAACGAGATATGGGAGGCAGTAGCATCTTGTATCCGAAAGGTTGCCAAAGAGATGCTAGGCGAGTCAAAAGGAGGAGCTCCGGGTCAAAAGGACGCTTGGTGGTGGAGTGAAGGGGTGCAAGAGAAGCTAAAAATTAAAAGATCTTGCTTTAAAGCTATGTCTAAGGATAAAACAGAGGAAACTGTCACAGACTATAAAATAGCAAAGAAGGAAGCAAAGAAGGCTGTAAGCGAAGCTAAGTCAAAAGCTTACGAAGTTTTATATAAAAATCTCAACTCTAAGGAGGGCCAAAAGGATATATTCAGGTTGGCCAAAGCAAGAGAAAGAAAGACCAAAGACCTTTCTCAAGTGAGATGCATTAAGGACGAGGAAGGTCACGTGCTTGTTACTCAGAAGGATATAGAGACTAGATGGGAGCAGTACTTCCATAAACTTTTCATTGGAGAAGGAAATAGAGAGATCACCTTGGGTGATCTAGCTAGTAATGAAAGTTACTTGAATCGTGCATGCTATAGACGAATACAAAGAAAAGAAGTAGAGGAGGCTTTGAAGGTTATGAGACCTAGCTTTCAAAAAAAAAAGGTTATGAGATCTGGGAAAGGTGTTGGACCGGATGACATCCCTGTAGAAGTATGGAATGTTTTAGGTGAGCGTGGTTTGACTTGGCTTACGAATCTATTCAATGTTATTTGGCGAAGCAAGAAAATGCCTGAAGATTGGAGTATCATGGTGCCTCTTTATAAGAACAAAGGAGACATTCAAAACTGTTCAAATTACAGAGGTATCAAGCTGATGAGTCACACTATGAAAATTTGGGAACGTGTGATCGAAAGAAGGTTGAGACAAGTTTCCCAAGTAAAAGAAAACCAATTCGGATTCGTGCCAGGTCGCTCAACTATTGAAGCCATCCATTTGCTGAGGAGAACAATGGAGATTTATAGAGCTAAAAGGAAGAATCTCCATATGATCTTTATTGATTTGGAGAAGGCTTATGATTCCGTCCCACGAGAGATACTGTGGAGAGTTTTGGAGAAGAGACAATTACCTGTCCTATACATTAATCTCATAAAAGATATGTATGATAGGGCTTTATCTTGTGTAAGGACCCCGACGGGGAAGATTGACTATTTTGATAGCAACATTGGTTTACATCAAGGTTCAGCTTTGAGTCCATTTCTTTTGATTATGGACGAGTTGACAAGTCACATTCAGGATGAGTTACCTTGGTGTATGTTATTTGCTGATGATATTGTGTTGATTGACGAGACTAGAGATGGAGTAAATGAGAAGCTTGAGGTTTGGAGACATGCATTGGAGACTAAAGGTTTTCGTACAAGTAGGGCTAAGACGGAATGTATGGAATGCACCTTTGATGGAAGCAATGGTGAAGGAATCGAGGTGAAGATTGGTGACGATAACATTCAGAAGAGAGATTCTTTTAGATATTTGGGATCTATTTTGCAACATGATGGGGAAATTGATGGAGATGTTACTAATAGAATAAATGCAGGCTGGCTAAAGTGGAGAGGAGCCTCCGTTGTTCTCTATGATAAGAAAATTCCTTTAAAAATTAAAGGAAAATTTTACAAAGCAGCCGTGAGACCTGCTATACTTTATGGTTCTGAATGTTGGCCTGTGAACCATAGACATGTGCAGAGAATGGTTGTAGCAGAAATGAAAATGCTAAGATAGATGTGTGGACATACACGTAAAGATTGGATTCGGAATGATGCAATCAGAAAGAAAGTTGGTGTAGCTCCGATCGAGGATAAGATGCGAGAAAACGGCTTAAGATGGTTTCGTCATTTGCAAAGAAGGTCAACTGATGCACCGGTTAGGAGATGCGAGTGTTGGGATGTTGAGCCGGCTAAGAGAGGGCGAGGACGACCCAAGAAGTGTTGGAAAGAGACTATACGAAGGGATCTTAGTTTTTTGGATATAAGTCCGAGATTGACCCAAGATAGATCTGAATGGAGGCGAAGAATCCATGTAGCCGACCCTACTTAATTGTGGGAAAAGGCTTTGTTGTTGTTGTTGTTGTACAATATGTACAAAAATATAAATAAAATAAATAAATAAATAAATTCACATAATATAAGTATAGGCACAATGTACAATAAACTCCAAACACATTTTACATCTTAACACTGATTTTAGCAAAACCACTTTCATTTTGAAGCATGTTTTATTTAGATTATAAGAAAAGTGAGTTTGCTTTATTGAGTTTTTATGGAGAAGGTGTGTCTGGAAAGTTTGACTTTGCGGCTTTTTCAAAGTATCATTATTCAGACAATGTACAATGATTCTTCTTGCAATTATTCTTAATATTTACGACTTATTTTATGTACAACTTCCAAGAATAAAACATTTTTATTTGAGATGAATTGAGTTATAAACAAAATAGAGAAAGAATTATTTGTACACAATAATGGAGTATGTGCAATTAATGAATGGTGAATGGAATTTGATTTTATTTTTTTCTACAAGAGGCATTAATTCCTCCTACTTTATTCTTTGTCGATCAGGTCAAGTCTTGACCTTCTCTCGGGGTCAAAGTCAGCATGTATTTATTGCATATATACAGTCTTTATTTTCCTTTATTTTTCCTTTATTTATTTAATTAGGTTAAAAACAATGCTTTTATACAATATTTACAAAAGAATAAGAAATAATAAAAACCGTGATTTATCAGTGTTGGTGGAAAAGAGTTATCTGTTTATTCCATAGAAGCCTAGGCTCTCTTATATAGAGAGGACCCATAGGTAAATTACATAGGAGGTTACCAAGAAAAAAAAAGCATAAACAATACACCGACTACATAATTATCTCTACACTCTCCCTCAAGATGGAGCATAGATATCAATCATGCTCAGCTTGGAAGAACATTTATGGAACGGTCCTCTGAGCAATGGCTTGGTGAAGATGTCGGCAATCTGCTCCCCTGAACTAACATGTGAAGTAGAAATCAGGCCCTTCTGGATCATATCTCTAGTGTAGTGACAGTCTACCTCAATATGTTTTGTTCTTTCATGAAAGGTTGGATTACTAGCAATGAACAAAGCAGCTCGATTATGACATTGTAGATGCATGGGTAGAGGTACATTTATATGCAAGTCTTCTAGTATAGCTCGAACCCACATCATCTCCGTGCTTGCTTGTACCATGACCCTATATTCAGATTCAACACTAGATCTAGCCACAACAGTTTGTTTCTTGTTTTTCCAAGAAACCAGAGAGTTGCCCACAAAAATTGCAAAGCCCGAAGTAGACTTTCAATCCTTAGGGCATCATGCATCGTCTGCATCCGCACATGCCGAAATAGATAAATCGGTGTCCTTTCTAAACAGCAATCCTGTGCCTGGAGACGACTTTAGATACCTTAGTATCACATATATGGCATATGTATGTATATGTCTTGGTTGTTCCATGAACTGGCTCACTCGACTTATTGCAAAGGCAATATCAGGTCGAGTGATAGTGATTAGTGATGTAAAGAAGCTTACCCACCATTTCTCTATACATTCTCCTGTCAACCTCCTCAGTATCGTTATCATATAATTTCATGCTTGGATCCATAGGAGTACTCGAGGGTCTACATCCAACCATGCCCGTTTCAACAAGCAAATATGTAATATATTTCCTTTGGGTCATCACAAGACCCTGTGCATTCCTGGCAAACTCCAGCCCCAGAAAGTATCGTAGACTACCAAGATCCTTCGTAACAAACTGACGGCACAAAAATGCTTTTGTCATCTCTATCCCCTGAGCATCATCTCCTGTAACCAGAATATCATCAGCATATACCATGATGACAACCGTACCTCTAGGAGTCTTCTGGATGAAAATCGAGTGATCCGCATTTAATCTTTTGAATCCTTGTTGTTCAATTAGATGGGAAAGATTTTGAAACCACGTCCTTGGGCTCTATTTAAGATCATATATCGCCTTGTAAAGTCTACACACCATATGATTCTCCCCCTCAGCAGCAAACCCCGGGGACTGCTGCATGTAGACTTCTTCCTGCAGATCGCCATACAAGAATGCATTCTTAACATCAAGTTGAAATAGGGGCCAATCACGTACCACAACATACAGAAGAATGCGAAGAGTGGAGTGACAAGCAACTGTAGAGAATATATCCATATAATCCACACCATATGTCTGAGTGAAGTCTCTCGTCACTAGCCTTGCCTTGTAACGGTCAAGGCTACCAAATGCGTGGTACTTTACTGTGAATACCCATTTGCAGCTAACAACAGATGCGCTTGAGGGAGTGGGACCCAAGCTCCATGTACCCCGTGCAAGGCCTTAAATGTGGGTTTCGGTTACCATTTCGGTGACCGACCGAAACAGAATTTCGGTGGAATTTCGGTGGAAATTCGACCGAAATTTCGATCATTTCGGTCATTTTTTGTACTATGGCCCTCATACTTTGGTCATTTCGGCCATTTCGGTCGAATTTCGATTTCGATGGGATATCGATATTTGATAGAAATTCGATCGATTTTCGCTGAAATTTGAGGCCATGACCCCGTGCTTGTAAGGCGGCCATTTCCTCTTCCATAGCAGAACGTCAGCGGTCACTCTTCAATGCATCCTGATAATTCCGTGGTATCTCTACGGAAGTCAAAGCCACAACAAAACTCTGAAAGTCTCATGTGAGACGGTGAAAGGAAACCTGAGAAGCAAGGGGATATGATGCGCAAGTACGTTTCTGCTTCCGAATAGCAATAGGACATCAAGATCATCAAATATTGTACTCGTCGATTCACATTCCTCCTGCAAAGATGAATCCTGCACATGCACTCTATCCGACCCATCATTAGTAATAACATCTGAACATACCTGAGGTGTGCTGGATGATTGACGTGCAGCATGAGCAGGACCTGACCGACGTGTATAATATTTAGGTAATGACAGGACATGTGATTTTGGTGGTGGGGGGGGGGGGTGGTGGTGGTAATGGGGGATGACGGCGTGACAACCGAAACAGGAATGGACGGAGGAAGACTAAGAATAGGAGGAGGAACATAGACGTCGTCATTAGATATGGATGAGGCCAACCTGTCACTTGCAGGTGAGAAGTACATAACAGACTCAAAAAATGTAACATCAACACTGACAAAGTATTTACTATTTACGGGATCATAACAATTGTATCCCTTCTGAGTCCGAGAGTAACCCACAAAGACACTTGACAGCTCTAGGTGAGAGTTTGTCAAGTCCAGGAGACAACTGGTGAACAAAAGCAACAACACCAAAGACACGAGGGGTAAGAGAGAATAATTCCTTGTCTGGAAAAATAACAAAAAGAGGAATTTTCTCACCAAGTACCAAGGACGTCATACGATTCACAAGGTAACAGGCTGTAAGGACCGCATCTCCCCAAAAAGAAATAGGCGCACAACTCTGGATAAGCAGGGTTCGAGTAATATCAAGAAGATGACGATGTTTCCTCTCTGCAACTCCATTTTGTTGAGATGTGTAAGCACATGTAGTTTGATGAATAACACCTCTTGACAAAAAGAAATGTGAGAGAGAGCGAGTGCAAAATTTCAAAGCATTGTCCGTATGAACATATTTGATATGAGAGACTATATGGGGTTGAGATAACTCCCTGGATCTTTCGCGTGGTGCGGTGCTTTACGCATCAGGTTGGGCGGGCTGCCTTCTTCAATTATAAGATTTCTAATAGCATCCCCTACTTCAGATTTGTTCTTTAAAAGAAATACCCACGACACACGAGAGAAGTCATCAACTACTACAAGATAAAATCTGTCCCTGGTGATCAGGAACACGACTCGGACCACAAATATCAACATGAAATAATTCAAACGGAGAGCTACTGCTCCGACACTGACGAATAGGGAAGCTAGCTCGATGGTGCTTCCCAACTGACAGGCTTCACACCGAAAGGAAGAACTTGGAGAAATCTGAGGCAAGAGATAATGCATCTTCTGAAGCGGGAGGTGACCAAAGCGTAGATGCCAAGTATACGGAGAGACTGATCCGACTGAATAGGAGGAGACGCCAGCATAGGAATTCCGGGGCAGACGGTAGAGACCATCCTGCTCAGAGCCACGGCCAATCACCCGACCCGTTAGTATATCCTGAAATATGAGAAAAAATGGGTCAAATATAGCGCGACAGTGCAAATCCTTTGTAATTTGACTAATAGACAGTAGGTTCATTGAAAAATTAGGGGCATGTAGAACATTCTGTAAATGCATGGAAGGTGACAAGATAATCTCCCCCTGTCCAATGATAGGGGAATGAGTCCCATCGGCTATTACCACTGACCGTCCTGGTAGAATCTATTTGTATGACTCGAGTCTACCTCTGTCGCGGCAAAGATAATGTGTAGCGCCGGAGTCCATAATCCAATCTGAGACATTTGAATTATGACATGATGTAAAAGCAGAAGCACTACCTGAGGTGCTATCAGAGGCAGAAGTACTGGCAGATGCTAAAGCAGCAATATATGAAGAACCTCCAGGAGAATCTGTAGATGCGGGAGGCATAATATCGCGCAATCTCGCCACGAGCTCCTCGAACTTGTGATCTGAAGTGGATGCCGACGGGGATGCAACATGCTCGGCTACTCGTGTCGATGCTGGAAACCCATGCTTAGAATAGCATGTATCCTCAGAGTGACATGTGCGATGGCAAAAAGTGCATGGTTGGCGAAAACGACCACCTCGACCACGAGGTCCACAGCTACGGAATGAAGACCGATCACCTCTCCCTCGTGACGCAGCCATCGCCGAAGGTGGAGTAGAAGTATTGTAAGAGAGAGATGCGGCTAAGCCTCCGGTAGACTTCCTCCATAGGAGGAATGGTAGCATCGGCAAGTATCTGTGATCGGGCAGCATCATATTCAGGAGAAAGAGCCGCAAGCAGTACCCCCATCATGGTAGCATTCCTAAAAGTCTTCTACTGCTCGGGGGTGGCCGTGAGAGGTATAGTACTATAGAGTTTCTCAAACATTTCCCGTAGGGATGTATACAAGGAATGTAGTGATTGTCCATTCTGTTTCATGGTGAATATGTCATGCTGGAGCTGTAACATCTTCGTCTCATTTCGCACCTGCGAATAAGTGGCCGCCAGTATGTCCCATATCGCCTTAACGGTGGGCTGATGGAGAACATCATTGGCAATCTCCATCGACAACGTGCCTGAGAGCCAGACCTTGGCATATGAATCATCAGCCTCCAAGAGGCATAGATCCCAGTCTTCGCTGCCGGTTCTTCCTCAGTAAAAATGTGCTTCTTACCGTTCGACTTCATGAGGCTCATGAACTGCATCGCCCAGAGCTCATAATTCGTCCCATCCATCTTGACTATCGACACATGACATTTGAACGTGCCAATGGAGGGCATATCGACTTTGTTTTCTGACATGTCGCCGGAGACGAAGAACTAGGATCCGTAGACCAAAAGAGAAGTGTCTACATAAACTGTATAGGATTTTAGTGCATATGCAGACTTTACGCACTTAAATCCACGGAGGGAGAGCCCAGCAGAAGAGTCGGCGCCGGCGGTGGAGGGGCCCGGTGGTGTAGGGTGCGATGGTGGAGGGACCCGACGGTGGAGGGGGTTCGACGGTGCGGTGGGAGGAGGGGTGGTGGGAGGACGCGACAGCGCCGAAGAGGGGGGAAGGAGGGGCGGCGATGGGAAGGGTTAGGGTTTTGGCTCTGATACCATGTTGGTGGAAAAGAGTTATTTGTTTATTCCATAGAATCCAAGGTTCTCTTATATAAAGAGGACCCATGGGTAAATTACATAAGAGGTTACCAAGAATATAAAAATAGCATAAACGATACACCGACTACATAATTATCTCTACAATCAGTATTTATAGGTATTTAAGAAGAGATTTTAAGCTAAAATAAATGAATAAAGATGATGAAATGCAGATTCATCTTCTCCCTATACTTTACCTTTGCTAGTCCTTTAGCAAACACATATTAGAAAAATAAGTGAGTAAAAAGAAAAGGAAGAAAGAAAAAATAAAGAACTTAGAATATTTTTTATTTTTAAACTGTTCTTTATAAAATCAAAGTATAGAGCTTGTTCAGACCTTTGGATTATTAGTTTGGCGGAACCTTATTGGGAAATGGCGTTAAAACCTAACAAACTCTAAGTTCCACAAGACTCCTATTCAGGTCACATCAAAGGTCAGGTCAGAACAAGTCCACATACGTAAATTCCGATGACTATGAATCTACTTGTACTATGTATGTGAAATATAGCCCTCCACATCAGAAATAACAAAGATCAGCCTTCTCTTAGCAAGGCAAGGCTACTTCCCTTGTCTAGCTACTCTTTCCTCGAGGAATGGGGCATTTCCTTCTAAGTTCAGGTACGTGTTGTGTCCACAATCGAAGGGAGAGAAGTAGAATAATAAGAAGATAACTGGAGTGTGGACAGTACAACCATGTCTCCTTGTGAAGCCGACCAGTGTAGCCAAGTCTCCACTAAAATCTGCAGTCTCTCTGAAGCTGGACCAATGTGGTCAAATATATACACGAATGATTATATTTTTTATTGGAATACATACTTGCTTCTATTTTGTGGAAAGAATTATTGCGCTGCATAGATCTTATTGTGCCCCTACAGATATATAATCTTTCTTTCCGCTCATGTTTTAAGGTCTTAGAAAAATTGTGCTAGCAGATCATCCCTCATCCGAAGTTTAATTTCAACCCACATCTCCTATCTTTAGACACCCATGCCATTAAACTAGGTTGGGACGCTATGGCCACTCAAGGTGATTGTGCATGTTTCCATTCGCATCTGTCTCTTGCTAGAGGATTCTAACCCTCACCACCTCATCAGTGAAGAGCTATGTATAAAGTGTTTGTCTAAGTTAGATCATTGTTTAAAAGAACCATGCGCGTGTACGAAATATTCTACTTGGACCAACCAAGATGACATGTGAACATAATCTTGCGAACTCAAAGAATTATGTCGTTGGACCTGAAAAGTCTCAACTCCAGTTCCTATAAAGTTCCTCTAAAATTAAGTGGATTACGGTCTTAACCAAGCTCCATTCTTTGATTTTATTCCAGACTAGTTTAAGCATCAATTTTTTTTTGAAAATTGCAAATGCAAATGCAAGAAATATATACAAAGCTTTTAAAAAAATAAAACAAAAGATAAATCTTTTTGAAAGGTTTTTCAGAGAGTTTTGTAAATTTTTATGGATTTTATTTTTTCAACTTTTATAGAATTCTTAATAGAGAAAATTATACACATTTACAAGAATTTACAAGGATTATACAAATTTACAAAGACTTTATACAAAACATATATATAGGATTTTACAAAAAGAATATTTACAGGTTTTATGAACAACTTTTACCAGAATTTTATCAACAAAGAATTTTATTTACAAGTTTTAATAAAGAATTTTATATACACTTTATACAAGTTTTATACAAGGATTTTATTAAAGGAATTTTATGTACAAAAGAATTTTATTCACATATTTACAAGGTGATTAAAGGTTCTATTTACAAACATTTTGTACAACTAGTATATACAAACATACGTACAAACAAGTTATTTATATACAATTGAAAAAATAATTTACAAACAATTTTACAAAAATTCTATAAACATTTACAAAATATTTTACAAAAATATTTCTTTACAAACATTTTACAAAATTTTACAAAGTCATTTTACAAATATTTTACAAAAGGTTTTCAGAATCAGTTTACAAAATTTTACAAATCAGTTTTTCAGAAGTTTTATTTACAAACCTTTTTACAATATAAATAATTTTGATATAAAATAATTTACAAAGATTTTACAAACAAAATAATTTTACAAAAAAATTTACAAAATAATTTCACAAAGATTTTTACAATAATTTTACAACGAATTTTTACAATAATTTTACAAAGCATTTATATGAAGATTTTTACAAATATTTTACAAAAATATTTACAAAAGATTTTTTTCAAAGAATTTTTACAAATGTTTTACCAAATATTTTTATTCCAGATTATTAGTCATATTATTAACAACCAAAAGTACGAGTTATGACTAAAGTATATATACAACCTTTACGACACCCCCTATACTTAGCTCGAACTATGTCCTCATAGTGACCAAGAAGCGGCGAAGGAAGACATAACCCGTGCTAAGTATAGAAAAGTGAAAAGAATCTATACAACAACTCAAAGAATAAAGAATGAAAAGAATAGAAGTTGGTATCCCCTCTATACTTAGGATCAAATAATCCTAAGTACAGAAACTGTACAAACGGGGAAAACCGGAGAAAAGAATGTACAAACTCAACAACTCGACTTGTCCTCCCCTATACTTAGGGTAAAAGATTCCTAAGTATAGAAAAAGAATATCAACAAGTTGAAGGACAAACGAGAGAATAGAAGAAAGAAAGAAAAAGGGAAAACTAAAATGAAATGAAAAAGAAGGAAATGAACAACATCACTCCCCCTATACTTAGGGTAAAGGATCACTGAGTATAGGCAAAGACAAGAGTGGTGAAACAGAACGAAAAGAACAACACAAGTCATTCACCTCCCCTATACTTAGGATAGTGTGCATCCTAAGTATAGCACACACACGGGAAAGAGGATAATGATAAAAACGAAAGAAGAAAGAATAAAACGAAATGATATAAATTGGCAAAGCCTTCTCCCACTGTAAGTAGGGTCGGCTACATGGATTCTGCTCAAATCCATATTGAAATATTCTATTATTTTTTACGCTGGCCGTTGACTACCTAACGCAACCCCTGCAAGAGGGGGATTTGAACCATGGTCTTTTGGGCGGTAGACACACTACACTACCACTGCAATAAAACGGAAGGATATATACAAAAGAATATCAGCTCATGTATCGAACGCAGAAGATGTCACCGTCTGATACCAATGGATAGAATCAACCACGGACAGGAATGTATCATGATCTAGATATGGCTTCAGCAACTGTCTGTTCACAACAAATGGTTGTGCGTCAGATGACAACCCAGATATGACAATACTACCATTGGCACACACAGCTCTAACAATGAACAGTCCTGACCATTTATTTTTAAGTTTGCCAGGAAATAACTTCAATTTCGCATCAAACAACCATACTTTCTGATCAGGGACGGAAGTCTTTCTCCTAATATGTCTATCATGCCAACGTTTGACTTTATCCTTATACATGAGTGAGTTGTCATAGGCAAAATCTTGGAATTCTAACAACATGTTCAGATCCACTTTTCTACTTTGGCCTGCTCTCTCATAATCCAAATTGCGCATATACGGAGTGCCCATAAAGATTTGTGAATCAGCTCAACTGGCAAGTGGCAAGTGTAGCATCCGGTTTCCAATCAAACCCGAAGTCGTCCGATTTTGGGTCTAATGAACCCAAAAACGTTGTCGGTCAATACTAAACAACCTAAAACGACCAATTAATCATGAATCAAAAGTCGTTCGGACGAAATCGACCAAAAATCGGTCCCTCCGTAACGCGCGCCGTGAAAAGCCGCGACGAAAATTCGGAAACCACGAAACGAACCGAGACCGTCATTAGATCCGATTCGACGACACAAGACCAACGGAATCGACCGTTCGTCAATCGGAGGTCGTTTGATATTTTTAAATCACAAAATTTAACCCTAAACAAAAATCGTATCCAGAAATTTCGGGTATTCAAAACCCGATCGGAAGCATATGAATATTATACTCATATTGACCGTCATTCAGCGACGATCGAAATGAGCTATTTCACATCGAGATCTGACATTCGAGGCGTGAATTCGGAAGACTTTAATATCTCAAATAAAAGAAGAGAGAATAGTTTTAAAAAAATATATTATTATTATTATTTCAGGCTGTACTGTCAGCAGTCCAGCCGTGAGTCTATTATATTTTTTTCCTCTTCCCTTTTTGCTTTTCCTCTTTTTTTTTCTTCTTCCACGTAGGGCCCTTCTCCCTTCCACTTGGCTAAAATTACAACCCTCTCTCCCTTATATATATATCCCCAAAACCCCCAATTCCCTTCTCAAATCTAACGTCATTCCTCTTTCTTTTCTCCAACGACAACCAAATTCTTCTCCTTCCTTAAAACCTAAAGCTGTTGTCAAGCAGTCTGCTGGAGCTATTCTTCATTCCCAGGAGCTTGCTGGAACTTCTTGATCTCAAGAATTGTGGAGCCCAACCATTGGAGTTGCTATTTCTCTACTCCAAAACTGTCCCCTTCTGCATGTTGTTTAATCTTCACTTTGAAGATCAAGGTACTATCCTTCCCTTCATCTTTGCTGCCATACATGAGTCTGCATAATTAATTTCCTGTTTGTTTAAAAAAAAATTAAATTGTAATTCCTTTGAAATTTCAGTCTGCTGCTTATTAAGTATATAATATATATATACGTGTGTGTGTGCCTTCTTGAAGAGATTTCGAAATAGCCTAAGTTATGTTCTTAATATATTTCCGTTATATATTCTGATATCCTTAATAGTAGCAATCCAGAATGTTGTAAAATATGGAAATGCTCAAATGTCTCCTAAAATAAAAATCTACATGTAGAATATTTAGATTGAAAATTTAATTGTTTTAGAGTGTCTTGTATTATTCGTTATATAGGAAGGATTTGGCAGATTGAGATGGAGCATTCAAGAAGCTAATTTTAAACAATATAAATTACTAGAATGATATTGTCTAAATTCTTAGATAATACCAAATCTTAGCATAATTTCAGCAGTCTGCTTGGGGTAGTTTACATTTATCCCAAAAGCAATATAAATTATCGACAATCCATCTTTGGAAATATTATCCCTACAATGAAATTGGGAGAAATAGTGAACGTTACCATGGGAACATAATATCTATTGATCATCGAGGTTGTGACAGTATGCAAAGGCAAGGATCACTTTAAATTTAACAATCATCAACTTTCATAAGTAGATACGTTGATTTATAAAGCCAACCATCCAAGATAATATGAAAGTAAATCCGTAATCAAGTACATTTACATAGATGATGGTTAATCAGTTATATCAATTCATTATGCCGATCATAGTGATCCTTACACTTGATCGTGCGAGGGCGCGGTGACCCTCAACTGGGCGGAGGAAAGGAAGCCCAGTTAGGGCAGCGGCCGCCAAGTGCGCGGGTCTAGGATTCCAGTCTTTTACACGGTTTTTACGCGAGCTCGCAGTGTTTTTACGCCTCGTTGGGATCCAGACTTTAGACCAGTTCCGTTGACCCTGTCTTTTAGGATACCCAGGCGGGGGATCCTGGTTTTTCAGTTTTTCGTACGAGCTCGTCCACCCGTACTAGTCGGGCGGTTTTCGAGAGCGACTTTTCTATGGAGTCTCTCTCACCCGTCTCAGTGGCGTAGTTGGGGAATAGACCTATCTCTCTATTGGACCGCGCTTCCAATTAGAGGGCGAGACGGAAGAGCCATTTGCAGGCTTCTTCACCGCTTGAATTACTTCGCCAAACAGACTTGGCGATTCTATATCTAGATCATCCATATCTACATCTACAACATCTGGAGCTATATCTGGAACATTGAAGTTAAGAATTTGAGAAGTTATGATCAAAAGACCATTCTCCCTACCCAAGAATTTAAATAAATTAATAGATCTCTACAATCTCAACTTTTCTATTTTTCACTCACCAACATGATCTCTAAAGAAATTGATATATGCATTCACACTAATACACTCATGATTACGCAACTGTTATATAAATATGTTACATATGGGAAATGCCGGGTTCTGGGGAAATCATTAGAAACGCATTACAAACAAACCCTTTTTACTTACGCAAGTAGACGTAGATTTTACTGGTACCACCTTTTTACTTGCTTGCTTTTGTACATATTAAATGTCCGGTTATTTTTATAAGTTTTTAGGAGGTACCAGCAATGGCTGACGCCTCTTCTTTCCTATTGTGTTTGGCAGGCAAACAGCCTGCAGCTCAGTAGAGATATATGCTTCCAGGAGACAGAGTATATACGAGACGGTATGAATTCCTTGTCTCAGTTTTTGTTCAAATAATGATGTAAATGCTATCTCTTTTGTATCACACTTTGGGATATATGATGTAATGGAAGATTCTTGTATACATTGTAAACTGATATGAATACTAATGAAAAGAATTTTGGTGCCATATTGTCTCTTTTACTTGTGGTCATGTGTTGAGAATGAATGTCATAATTTGCGCGAAAAATTTTCCCTGAAATTGTGCGACTTGTGCGATGAAACGTGAATGAAGTATTGTGAAATGCGCGTAAACGGGTACCCGGATCCTGAGGGGTTCACAGTTTGGTATCAGAGCCGTGGTACCCCGATACGCACCTTCGTAGTATTTCGATTCCGATCGCATTAAGTTCTCGAATAGCGATAGTCTTCCGACTTGTCGTGAGTTCGAGAAGGGAAATATGAGGGAAATATGACATTCATATTCAGTAACCACAGATGTCACCAAGTTCATTTATTTTCATCTTTATCCCAAGAAGAGAAAAGCATTTATGATAAATATCTGTCTAAGGCATTCTTATGACTAATTATGGTTCTCATGCAGAGCCATGACATCTCGACCAGGTCAAGATACTTCTGATCAGCTGGCACGCATACTGAGCGCACTTACCGATCTTCAGCAGCAGCAGGCTGCTATGAGAGGCCAGCAGGAGCAGATATTGGCCCAGCAGACCGAAATTGCTGACAGGCAGACGGACATAGAGATGAGATCTGAGGACCTGTCAGATTTCACGTACCATCCATCCCAGGATGGAATACGATAGGACCAACACCAGTCCGTTGAGGTGGAGCAGCCTCATCCTGACGATCCACTAGAGGACATTCCAAAGCATGGGGCTGAGGAGGATGCAGACTTAGATAGGGAGCAGGACCCTGTTGACTTTGCTGGCGAGGATGCACACGAGTATTCAGCCATCCACAGGCACCAGTCGGTCTTCACTTCATATCAACGGGCCAACATACCCTTGTTCGAGGGCACTGGTCCACCAGATGATGCTGAGCAGTGGCTGAAGAGAGTGATGAAGGTGCTCAGGGCGATCCATGCGCCACGAAACACGTGGCTATCTTTCGTAGAGTATTCACTGACAGACTTCGCCGAGCGATGGTGGGGGGCCGTAGCGTCCGAGTTAGGCCGAGAGCCTACTTGGAACGATTTCGAGACGAAGTTCCGAGGCCACTTCTTTTCTGCGAAGTGGAAGGAGTCCCAGCGTCGACTTTTTGCAGAGCTTCGTCAGGGACAGATGACCGCCAGAGATTATTTCATCCGATACACAGAGCTATCACGACATACCCGAGCAGCTGGCGCATTTCCAGAGGAGAATCTGGAAAAGTTCATTGGAGGCATGCGAGAGGAGGTGCAGGAGAAGCTGGCAGGACTACACATCACTTCTATCTCCGAGGCTACCGATGCCGCGGAGAAGTTTGAGGACATCAGGGGGAGACGTTTCGGGAGCTCGTCTGGAGCAGCACCTAGACCGCGGCGATATTTTGGACCGATACGTCGACTATTTCAGCAGCAGAGGTCAGACAGACGGTTTCGACCTACAGGTTCGACATTCCCTGGCAGTGCTCGCTCTTCTCCATCGACTACTTTAGGAGGAGCACTCGCCGAACGTGGCACAGAGTCCGCTCTACCATCTGGGTCGCAGCGAGTAGACCGACCACCAGCCGGACCAGCTCGGAGCACAGGCACAACTACTCTACCTACCAGGCCAGTCAGATGCTATCGATGTCACGAGTGGGGACATTACCGAGCATAGTGCCCGCAGGCTTCTGGCGAGCCTCAGCCACAGCCTTCACAGTCACAGCCTCAGACACATCGTTCAGGGAGCTTCCGTGGTAGGAACTCCAATTTTAGGCGACAGCAGCAGAGACAGACGCAGAGTGTGGCGGGATCTAGTGCTGCATCATCCAGGCAGGGACAGTTACATGCCGTTACTGAGGAGTAGACACGTTCAACGGCTACAGTGGTGAAAGGTATGGTCTCAGTCTTGGGCCGACCTTTCCATGTTTTATTCGATTCCGGCGCGATACACTCTTTCCTTGCTTCGAGGTTGCTTGTTTCTTTAGATAGAGTTGCAGAGACGCTATCGTCTCCATATCACATCCGAGGGCCAGGTGGCCAGTTATTTGTCATATCTCTGATAGTCAGGCACTTGCCCGTACTGATTGGCGGTCACGAGATGATCGCAGATTGTCTACTTCTGTAGCTTGATGAGTTCGACTTGATATTGGGCATGGATTGGTTATCCACTCATCATGCACTTGTTGATTGCTTTAGGAAGACCGTTGTCTTCAGGATTCCCGATCTACCCGAGTTCACTTTTGAGGGTACTACACATAACTCCACCATGGAGTACATTTCAGTATTGCGAGCCCAGCGACTTGTTGAGCAGGGTTGTGATTCTTACCTTGCATTTGTTCGGGAGATGTCTGATCAAGAACCGATGATACAGGACATCCGAGTAGTATCTGAATATCCAGATGTTTTTCCTGATGAGCTACCAGGGCTTCCTCCTGAGAGAGAGATCGAGTTCGAGATCACCTTGCTACCAGATACACAACCGATCTCTATGGCACCATATCGCATGGCACCAACCGAGTTGAGGGAGCTGAAGGTGCAGTTGCAGGAATTGCTTGATTTGGGATTCGTGAGGCCGAGCACTTCACCTAGGGGTGCTCCGGTTCTATTTGTCAGGAAGAAGGATGGATCAATCAGACTGCGCATCGATTAGAGGCAGCTGAACAAGAGAACGGTGAAGAACCGTTATCCTTTGCCACGCATTGATGATTTGTTCGATCAGCTCCAGGGATCTTCGGTTTTCTCGAAGATCGATCTTCGCTCCGGCTACCATCAGCTGAGGATTCGCGAGTCGGATATTCTGAAGACAACCTTCAGGACTCGCTATGGACACTATGAGTTTGTAGTGATGCCGTTTGGGCTCACCAATGCACCTGCGGCTTTCATGGATATGATGAACCGTATCTTCCGTCCATACTTGGACAAGTTTGTAGTGGTGTTCATCGATGATGTGCTCATCTATTCGCGGAATGAATGGGATCATGCGAATGATCTACTGATTGTCTTAGATACATTGCGGGAACACAAGCTATACGCCAAATTGAGCAAGTGCGAGTTCTGGTTATCACAGGTCTCATTTTTGGGGCACATCATTTCTGGAGCAGGTATCGCGGTTGATCCTGCGAAGATAGATGCAGTTATGTCTTGGGAGCAGCCCAAGACAGTTACACAGATTAGGAGCTTCCTCGGATTAGCGGGCTATTACAGACGCTTTGTCAGCGGATTTTCACGCATTGTTCGTCCTCTGACACGATTGACGCAGAAGGGAGTTCCATTTATTTGGGACGATTCATGTGAGCAGGCCTTCCAGACACTGAAGGAGAGATTGACTACAGCGCCTATTCTTGCTCTTCCTTCAGGCACTCAGGACTATGCAGTCTACACAGATGCATCTGGAGAAGGTCTGGGAGCAGTGTTGATGCAGAGAGGACAGGTGATTGCTTACGCATCACGACAGTTGAGACCGCACGAGCGGAACTACCCCACACATGACTTGGAGTTGGCGGCAGTTATCTTCGCCTTGAAGATCTGGCGCCACTATCTATATGGGGTGAACTTCGAGATTTTCACAGATCATAAGAGCCTAAAGTACATCTTTGATCAGAAGGAGTTGAATATGAGACAGCGCAGATGGCTCGAGCTGCTGAAAGATTATGATTGCACGATCTCTTACCATCCCGGTAAGGGAAACGTGGTGGCCGATGCACTTAGCAGGAGAGCACATGCTGATGGTACGACAAACTGGCTATACACGTGGGATACGCTTGCAGCTTTGACCGATTGGCATCCTCAGGAGAGCGCATCCATTTCTACCGCCGTGCCTACACGATACAGCAGTCTTTGGGATCGTATTGTAGATGGACAGAAGACCGATCCTTGGATCCGAGATAGATACATGCACGCCATAAAGGATGAATTTGATGACTTTGTTGTGATGGAGTCTATTTTATGGAAGGCAGGACGGGTCGTTGTACCCAATGATGAGCAGCTTCGCAGAGACATTTTGGACGAGGCACACAGTTCACGGTTATCTATCCATCCAGGCAGTACGAAGATGTACCGTGATCTGCGTCGACATTTTTGGTGGGATGGAATGAAGCGCGATGTGGCGCTACATGTTAGCAGATGCATGACCTGTCAGATGGTCAAGGCTGAGCACAGGAGACCACCAGGATTACTGCAGTCTCTTCTCATTCCTGAGTGGAAATGGGAGAGTATTTCTATGGATTTCGTCACAGGTCTACCGAAGACACCAGGTGGCCATGATTCTATATGGGTCGTTGTTGATAGGTTGACCAAGTCAGCCCATTTCATACCTGTCCACACGACTTACACTCCATCCAGGTTGGCCAAGCTCTATGTACAGAACATTATCAGGCTGCATGGTATACCACGAGAGGTGGTGTCCGACAGGGATTCGAAATTTACATCTCATTATTGGCATCAGTTCATGTCAGCACTACAGACAGAGCTGAAAATGATATCTGCATACCATCCGCAGACAGACGGGCAGAGTAAGCGCACCATTCAGACGCTTGAGGACCTATTTCGCGCATGCACTTTGGAGTGAAAAGGGTCTTGGAAGGACCATTTACCTTTGGTGGAATTCACGTACAACAACAGCTATCACTCCAGTATTGGTATGGCACCATTCGAAGCCCTATACGGGCGGAGATGCCTCACACCTCTCAGTTGGCGTGAGGTAGGTGATCATGCTTTATATTCCGTAGATCTCTTGGAGGAGACTGCGAGAGCTGTTGATCTCGTGCGACGGAGGCTTCTGACGGCACAGAGCCGCCAGAAGAGTTATGCAGACCGTCGGAGGAGAGACTTAGAGTTTCAGGTAATCTAATTATTTTCTCCTCATCCACTCAATTATGATATATATGTGTTCAACTTAATCTCATACTAATTATGTTCCTATAAATTACAGGTTGGAGATTGGGTACTTCTCCGTGTATCTCCCATGAAGGGAGTGCAGAGATTCGGTGTTCATGGCAAGTTGGCGCCGCGATATGTTGGACCTTTTGAGATTCTGGCTAGAGTGGGGAAAGTGGCATACCGAGTAGCCCTTCCTCCACATCTTTCAGGTATTCATGATGTTTTCCACATATCCAATCTGAGGAAGTATGTCCATGACCCTCGCCACATTATCAGTTACGAGAATCTTGACGTAGAGCCAGATCTGACTTATGAGGAGAAGCCAGTTCAGATACTTGACCGTGCTGTGAAGAAGCTTCGCAGCAAGGAGATTTCATTGGTCAAGGTTTTGTGGCACCGACACGGCGTCAAGGAAGCGACATGGGAGACTGAAGCCGACATGCGGGCACGATATCCGCAGCTTTTCTGATGTAAGCATCAAAACAAGCTTTTGTAATTAGTTACATGATAAATGTATGGCTTGTTTTCTCTTTGAGGTTTTTATGGGTTCAAAACCCTTTGAGGTTTTTATGACCATATTAAATCCCAACAAGATACTTAATGACCTTGACCCGAGTCTCGAGGACGAGACTCCCTTTGAGGTTTTTATATTTGTAGCATCCGGTTTCCAATCAAACCCGAAGTCGTCCGATTTTGGGTCTAATGAACCCAAAAACGTTGTCGGTCAATACTAAACAACCTAAAACGACCAATTAATCATGAATCAAAAGTCGTTCGGACGAAATCGACCAAAAATCGGTCCCTCCGTAACGCGCGCCGTGAAAAGCCGCGACGAAAATTCGGAAACCACGAAACGAACCGAGACCGTCATTAGATCCGATTCGACGACACAAGACCAACGGAATCGACCGTTCGTCAATCGGAGGTCGTTTGATATTTTTAAATCACAAAATTTAACCCTAAACAAAAATCGTATCCGGAAATTTCGGGTATTCAAAACCCGATCGGAAGCATATGAATATTATACTCATATTGACCGTCATTCAGCGACGATCGAAATGAGCTATTTCACATCGAGATCTGACATTCGAGGCGTGAATTCGGAAGACTTTAATATCTCAAATAAAAGAAGAGAGAATAGTTTTAAAAAAATATATTATTATTATTTTTTCAGGCTGTACTGTCAGCAGTCCAGCCGTGAGTCTATTATATTTTTTTCCTCTTCCCTTTTTGCTTTTCCTCTTTTTTTTTCTTCTTCCACGTAGGGCCCTTCTCCCTTCCACTTGGCTAAAATTACAACCCTCTCTCCCTTATATATATATCCCCAAAACCCCCAATTCCCTTCTCAAATCTAACGTCATTCCTCTTTCTTTTCTCCAACGACAACCAAATTCTTCTCCTTCCTTAAAACCTAAAGCTGTTGTCAAGCAGTCTGCTGGAGCTATTCTTCATTCCCAGGAGCTTGCTGGAACTTCTTGATCTCAAGAATTGTGGAGCCCAGCCATTGGAGTTGCTATTTCTCTACTCCAAAACTGTCCCCTTCTGCATGTTGTTTAATCTTCACTTTGAAGATCAAGGTACTATCCTTCCCTTCATCTTTGCTGCCATACATGAGTCTGCATAATTAATTTCCTGTTTGTTTAAAAAAAAAATTAAATTGTAATTCCTTTGAAATTTCAGTCTGCTGCTTATTAAGTATATAATATATATATACGTGTGTGTGCCTTCTTGAAGAGATTTCGAAATAGCCTAAGTTATGTTCTTAATATATTTCCGTTATATATTCTGATATCCTTAATAGTATGCAATCCAGAATGTTGTAAAATATGGAAATGCTCAAATGTCTCCTAAAATAAAAATCTACATGTAGAATATTTAGATTGAAAATTTAATTGTTTTAGAGTGTCTTGTATTATTCGTTATATAGGAAGGATTTGGCAGATTGAGATGGAGCATTCAAGAAGCTAATTTTAAACAATATAAATTACTAGAATGATATTGTCTAAATTCTTAGATAATACCAAATCTTAGCATAATTTCAGCAGTCTGCTTGGGGTAGTTTACATTTATCCCAAAAGCAATATAAATTATCGACAATCCATCTTTGGAAATATTATCCCTACAATGAAATTGGGAGAAATAGTGAACGTTACCATGGGAACATAATATCTATTGATCATCGAGGTTGTGACAGTATGCAAAGGCAAGGATCACTTTAAATTTAACAATCATCAACTTTCATAAGTAGATACGTTGATTTATAAAGCCAACCATCCAAGATAATATGAAAGTAAATCCGTAATCAAGTACATTTACATAGATGATGGTTAATCAGTTATATCAATTCATTATGCCGATCATAGTGATCCTTATACTTGATCGTGCGAGGGCGCGGTGACCCTCAACTGGGCGGAGGAAAGGAAGCCCAGTTAGGGCAGCGGCCGCCAAGTGCGCGGGTCTAGGATTCCAGTCTTTTACACGGTTTTTACGCGAGCTCGCAGTATTTTTACGCCTCGTTGGGATCCAAACTTTAGACCAGTTCCGTTGACCCTGTCTTTTAGGATACCCAGGCGGGGGATCCTGGTTTTTCAGTTTTTCGTACGAGCTCGTCCACCCGTACTAGTCGGGCGGTTTTCTAGAGCGACTTTTCTAGGGAGTCTCTCTCACCCGTCTCAGTGGCGTAGTTGGGGAATAGACCTATCTCTCTATTGGACCGCGCTTCCAATTAGAGGGCGAGACGGAAGAGCCATTTGCAGGCTTCTTCACCGCTTGAGTTACTTCGCCAAACAGACTTGGCGATTCTATATCTAGATCATCCATATCTACATCTACAACATCTGGAGCTATATCTGGAACATTGAAGTTAAGAATTTGAGAAGTTATGATCAAAAGACCATTCTCCCTACCCAAGAATTTAAATAAATTAATAGATCTCTACAATCTCAACTTTTCTATTTTTCACTCACCAACATGATCTCTAAAGAAATTGATATATGCATTCACACTAATACACTCATGATTACGCAACTGTTATATAAATATGTTACATATGGGAAATGCCGGGTTCTGGAGAAATCATTAGAAACGCATTACAAACAAACCCTTTTTACTTACGCAAGTAGACGTAGATTTTACTGGTACCACCTTTTTACTTGCTTGCTTTTGTACATATTAAATGTCCGGTTATTTTTATAAGTTTTTAGGAGGTACCAGCAATGGCTGACGCCTCTTCTTTCCTATTGTGTTTGGCAGGCAAACAGCCTGCAGCTCAGTAGAGATATATGCTTCCAGGAGACAGAGTATATACGAGACGGTATGAATTCCTTGTCTCAGTTTTTGTTCAAATAATGATGTAAATGCTATCTCTTTTGTATCACACTTTGGGATATATGATGTAATGGAAGATTCTTGTATACATTGTAAACTGATATGAATACTAATGAAAAGAATTTTGGTGCCATATTGTCTCTTTTACTTGTGGTCATGTGTTGAGAATGAATGTCATAATTTGCGCGAAAAATTTTCCCTGAAATTGTGCGACTTGTGCGATGAAACGTGAATGAAGTATTGTGAAATGCGCGTAAACGGGTACCCGGATCCTGAGGGGTTCACAGCAAGGCTTTCCATAAACCGATATATAGGAAGACATGCCCAACGGAGACATGTACGCTGTCTGATAAGCCCATAGAACTAAGTCAAGCATCTGGGACCATTTCTTCCTATATGGACGTACAAGTTTCTGAAGTATTATCTTGATCTCCCTATTTGAAATCTCAACCAAACCGTTAGTCTGTGGGTGGTAAGGAGATGCGACACGATGCTCAATGGCGTACTCCTTACCTAATTTTCTGACCTCTCAATTGATGAAATGGCTCCCCCATCTGAAATGAGTGTCTTGGGTATCCCAAACCGCACAATAATGTTGTCCTTGAGAAAGGAACAAACCGTACGACTATCCACGGCTCGGGTGGGGATCGCCTCCACCCAATGACTAAAATAATCCACGACAAGCAGGATGTACTGAAATCCCTGACTGGTAGGGAATGGGCCCATGAAGTATATGCCCCGAGCATAAAAAATGTCAGAAATCTGGATATATCTCAGGGGCATGGTATCTTTAGAACCAATGATTCCTCCCATTATCTGGCAATCAGTACAATGTCTGACATAATCTGTAGCATCCTTGAATAGAGTTGGCCACCATAGGCCATGTTGAAGAACCTTCATTGTCGTACGCTTCCCGAATGATGCCCACCAGCCTCTAATCTGTGACAATGCTCAAGCACACTGGTGTATTTCTCCTGAGGAATGCACCTCTTCCAGATACAATCCGTACCCTCATGAAATAGGTACAGATCCTCCAACTGGTAAATGA
Source organism: Ottelia alismoides (assembly GCA_037367405.1). Taxonomy (NCBI): domain Eukaryota; kingdom Viridiplantae; phylum Streptophyta; class Magnoliopsida; order Alismatales; family Hydrocharitaceae; genus Ottelia; species Ottelia alismoides. The sequence goes on along the minus strand of JAZKJV010001027.1, from coordinate 699,848 downwards.
ATCTCTGAAAGAAATCTGACTACCTTAAGCTTAGGCCAATCTCATGGAACTTTCTTGGAGATAAGATAGTTCACAATATCAGCGTACCATTGGAGTGAGGCAACAGACAAGATAGCCTCATCTGGAAAGGTCTCTGATATTGGAAGTAGTAGCTGCTTAGGGGACTCTACATATGAAATCCGAGAAAGGTGATCTGGCACAACATTTTTCAATCCAAGTTTGTCTCTAATCTCTAAATCAAACTCCTGCAGAAGAAGGATCCATCTGTTAAGGCATGGTTTGGCATCCTTCTTTGCATGTAAGCATCGTATGACGGTATGATCCGTGTAAGCAATAACTCTGCAACCAAGCAAGTAGGAGCGGAAATTATCTAAAGCGAACACTACTGCTAACATCTCCTTCTTTGTAATTGTATAATTGCGATGTGCTTCATCCAAAGTCTTGCTAGCATAGTGTATGGAAAATGGTATCCCATCCCGTCTCTGCCCTAAAACAGCTCCAACTGTAAAATCTGACACCTCCGTCATGATCTCAAAGGGAAGAGACCAATCAGGTTGCTGAAGGAAAGGAGCGATAGTGACCATCTCTTTCATCTGATGAAATGCAAGGAGGACTTTGTCATCAACAGTAAACTCACTCTCCTTGCACATAAGCTCAATCAAAGGCCTGAGTATCTTGCTGAAGTCCTTAATGAATCGCATATAAAAATTCAACGTGACTAAAAAAAGACCTCAACTACTTTAAACTATGCGATGGCTTAAGTTTAGAGATCACATCAATCTTAGTCAGGTTAACCTCCATACCATGTTTGGAGATAATATGGCCCAATACAATCCCACCAGTCACCATAAAGCGACTCTTCTCCCATGAGAGCACTAAGTTTACCTCACAACATCTCTGAAGTACTCAATCTAAACAAATAAGACATGTGTCAAAATTATCTCCGTAGATCGAGAAATCGTCTATGAAAATCTCGAGAAAACTACCTATCATGTTGGCAAAAACGGCCAACATGCACCTCTAGAATGAGCAATGGCATTACAAAATCCAAAGGGCATTCGTCCAAAGGCGTAGGTGCCAAACGGACAAGTAAAAGTAGTCTTCTCCTAATCCTCAAGAGCAATTGCAACCTGATTGTATCTCGAATACCCATCCAAGAAACAAAAGAACTCCTTCCCTGCTAACCTCTCAATAATCTGATCAATAAAGGATAGTGAACAGTGATCTTTCTTGGTCGCTAAGGCACCGGTAATCTACGCAGACACGCCATGAAGTGGGTACACGAGTCGAAATCTCCTCACCATGGTCATTCGTCACAATTGTAATCATGGATTTCTTCGGGAATACATGTAACGGATTGGCCCACTTGGAATCCGAAATGGGATAAATGAACCCAACATCACACCATTTCATGATCTCTTTCATGACAACATCCCAGAGATTAGGATTCAGACGATGCTGAAACTCACAGGACGGCTTCGTCGGCTTGTCGTCATCCTCTAAGTAGATATGATGCGAGCACAAATATGGACTAATCCAACGGAGATCAAAACCAGCCAATAGCCTTGCAGTTTCTCTCAAGAACCTCTAGCAAGCGAGATTCCTGGTCGTCGATAAACTACGAACTGATGATGACTGGAAACATCGCCATTTGCTTTATTGAAGAAATCAAGGGGTCTAATTATTTAAAAGGAAGTGGAAATGTCGATGTAACCCTATTCTCCCTTAAACAAAAATTGTTTCTAATTATTCAATTCTCAAAGCCAACAAACAAATGAATGTGAGCAGAGAAATATGGTTGTTATTTACTTGTATAACGTACATGATCGAACTCGGGGAGGCTACAATTCCTGAGGATTATTTAAATCAAAGAAAAATCAATGAAATAAAAGAGATCTTTTTGTGCAAGTTCTTGGTTTTTAGTGGATTTGTCTTTTTAATTTTTTTGGAATTTTTAATTTTTATATATTTTTTAAATGCTTTCTCGATTTTATATCTAACGAATTTTATTTTTTTCAAAGTTTTTGTGTTTTATTTTTCAAATACAAAAAATAAAAACAATATAAACAAAAGAAATAAAATGGCACTTTTTTGTATTTTTAAAAGAAGGAAAATGTATAGAAAAATCAACTAAAAATTTAGGTTTTTGGAATTTTTTTACTTTTTTGTGATTTTTAAATAATTTTTAGATTTTTTTAGGATTTTTAAACCAATTAAAAACAAGAAAAACAATAAACAAAAAATGCAACAGATGTTTTTGTGATTTTAAAATATAAGACAAAATCAAAAATGAAGAAAATATATACAAAACAAATAATATTTTTCAAAAACTTTCAAAAAGGTATTTTATGATTTTTTTGTATTTTTTTGTGAATTTATATGATTTTTTAGTGTTTTTAGTATTTCTGATTTTTTTTGTTTTTATAAGGAATATAAAAGATGAAATTTATACAGAAATTTAAAAAATCAAAATAAACAACCATATTTTTTATAATTTTTCAAAAGATTTTTGTATTTTTTATTTATTTAATATTGTTTGCAGGTAAAAACTGAAGTGTTTTTTATTTATTAAAAATATTAAAACTAATTAAATTTTAAAAACAAAATTACTGGTGATATAAGAGATTAGCAGGAAATTACAATGATTTTTAAGGAATTTTTTAATGCAATTAGCAATTTATTAATCACAATTAACACACAAAATTAAAAACTGCTTCAGAGGCACTAAAACGCTGGCACAGACCCTGATGGAATAAATTTATTTCTAAGGTTTAAAAAGTAACTGAAAAGCACAAGGCATTTATTGCAAATTCACCAGCAATCATGTACGATGCATGTTTATACAAAACAAACATGACTTATTTGTAATTAAAACTAACTATATAGAAAGATATGCAAATATCCACACATTCTCAAGATGACATGTGTCTTAATTGGACTTATTTAAAGAACTAAACAAAAGCAAGGGTAAAAGAACAAATTATTCACTGATCATGTGTGGCTCACGTGCTGGATCTGACGCTCGCGATCCGATCTAGACTGAACGATCAACGATTGCGATTTGAGCATTCAAGGACGGCGACGATTGGATCTAGACTTCGATGTTCTTTATCCGACGAACGCTAGGGCAGTTGGAAGAACTCTAATGAAGGTCTGGCGAAGCGAGTTTTGATCGATCGGATCTCGGCCGATCTCCACTCAATCTGCCTCATGTAGGCTTCTGCTCACTCCTGCAGCTCTCCTCCGTCATCCAAATGGATCATTGCTATCCAATAGCCTCCAGCGAAGGATCTGGAGGCTCCTAAGATCTGCAACTTCAACACAACCTCCAGATGATGATCTACAACTACAAGCCATGCCCCAGTCCCTGCAAATAATTCCTTATTGCTCGAAGGGATCTCCGGCCATGTTATTAGCAGCAATTAAAGTATAAATGGGGGAATGGGAACCTCCGACAGAGGGGGTGGTCGGAGAGGAGACTAAATCTCAGATCTGGTGTGATCTGAGGGGAACAAGTATGGTAGAAGGTGAAGAAGGTCGGGGTGAGTGTGTGTGAGTGATCGGAATGGATAATCAAGGATCAGAGAGCTCCAACCGTGTAGATCGGAGCTCAGATGAAGATGTGACCTGATTACCTAATTACTGACATTAAAACACAGAATTGAAAGTGAAATTGAAACTAAATGAACCTAGACCTACCAACGATGAAGGAAAGGGGGGTGATCACCTCGATCCGTTACGTTAGGCGGAGAAACTGGACGCGACGGCAGAGCTCCGGCCACGTGACTTGGATCACGAATTCCACCCGCTCTAATGCTCTCCCTATTGTAGGGGTGATGCCCTGTCACCGCCTCATCCACTATCACTCAGCCTCGGACGAAGGATTGGTAAAAAACGGATAAGATCAATCGGCGGAGAAGGAGGAGGTATTTATAGACGATAAGATGCGGTGAAATTCAAAAGATGAAAGGGCATGCGAATCAAGGCAGATCATCAAGGATGAAGAAACCATACAAGGATATAGAAAAAAATAGTTTCTACATCTAAGGATGAAGCCACCATCCAACTTATAAAAGAATAAGGCCGGGTGTGAGAAACACCCAAGCCAGGACTAAGGACCAGTTGGCTAGGATAGCTATTTAAATACCATGGGATCAATACATATAACTATAGTATCCTAAGAATAAAAAGAATTATTCGGGAATGGATTGTACTAAAAAATGAAGTATGAGAGATTTCTGAATAATTGGGAATCCAATAGCAAAAAATGACAAAATATGCCATGTAAGAAATGGCCATTTATACATTCGAAAGTCACTGGATGACTTGGGTAATCCGTATCGATTTAATTCAATAAAATAGTGAGAAGTGTATCTAATGTGATCATTTCATAAACCCCCTTCATTCTACCATTGCTCTGACAAGTGATGATTTCTTGAGCCCTATACAGCTCATGTGGACAATGTTTCATGAGATAATTCCTGACACCTAGCTCGTTATGTCTCTCGCACAGATATCAAAGGGTTGCTCCAGCAGGTCCACTGCCTGATCGAGTTAAACACAGTGTCTTAGACTTGCTCTTCTAAACTCAGTGTTACTGTCAGAAGTTTCCTCTAATTCTTGAAGGAGATCAAGGAGTTGCTCTAAGCATATGCATCAGAGGGGATGTTCCAGTTCCAATGTGCAGACTTCCCCTCGGTTATGCTGCTTTTGTTTTGTTATAATATGTAGGGCTCGGAAGAGAGTAAAAACCAATTGGTTCTCCCTCCATACCGGTAACCCTAATGTTGTGTGGATTGAGAATGGGATCATGAAGGTGTTTCACCAAACATTATAGTAATTTCAAGCATGTAGAAATAGCTCCTTATGCTTTTAAATCTTATCCTAATATGCACGTTGTAAATGATGGTGTAATGATGGCACCGATAATAACGGGCACTCATCTTTGTTTGGACAGATCTCGTTAATAATTGGGACAGGTAGGAAGAATAAAACAAGAGAAAACAGGAGGATGCTGGTATTTTTTCCTGAGGAACACCCCCTCCCAAAAGAAATAAATCCCCTTCCATTCAGGCTGTGTCAAGTGTTAATGCTGGTTCGTGATTAAGGTTCGTAACTTGGTACATTGATAGACAGCATTAGAGAAAAGGGAAAGTGGAGGCCCGAGGTCCCGTCTGCTGTGGTTGGCAGAAGGGGAAGCCAACACCCAGTTTTCTCATCTGACGGCATCTTATAGGCAGACAAAGAGCATCATTGGAAGGTTTATCAGTTCAGGACGTGGATGTTGTGTTGTGAGACAACATGAGATCAGAGTGACCCTTGAAGATCATTTCAAGGAATTCACTGGAAGGCAACCATGTGGGGCATGATGGAGGTGTGACAAATCGGCCACAAGGCTATCCGAAGTGCAACAGGAGCCGTTGAGACCAATTACCATGGAGGAGGTGACGGCAGCAATGCCAATTAGAAGCAAAAAGCTCTCTGAGACTGGATGGATTTACATTCTTCAATTACAAGGAATTACAAGGCATTGTAGGGGGAGATGTGAAGCTAGTGGTTGCACAGTTCCTTACGGGTTTTTCCTCTTCTTGTAAAGTGGGATGCACCGCAGCAAGTGGAGGATTACCAACTGAGTTACTTTGTCCACCATCATTTACTTGATCATTGCTAAGATACTCGCTTCAAGGTTCAAGGGGTTGCCGGATGACCGGGTGAATATGATTCATTTTGCTTTTACTCGATGTGATCATTGGTGGAAAATTTGTGGTAACAAAAGAAGCGGTGTCCACCTGGGACAAGAAGGTGATGAAGGCCTTCATGTGGAAGGTAAACTTTACGAAGGCGTATGACACTCAAGACCAAGGCTTTTCTCCGAAGCACGTTTAAAAAGAGGGGCTTCCAGACGATGTGGATTACATAGATGAAGAGGTGCATCATGACGATCATCATGACGATTTCTTTCTCGTGCTTGTGAACATGATCGGATAAATGAGGAGGGGTGTGACTTGTGTCTTAGGCAGCCAGTGCAAAAGATACAAATCCCTAAATAATGTTCTTTTTTTAGGAATTTATCTCAAAATAATCGGATCTTTTCAACATGAATTTAAGCAAACATTTAGATTTCGTTGGGGCGTTATATGCTAGTGATGCATTACATCACCCGAATGCAATAAGAAGTTGGCAAGGGCTGCTACATTGTTACCCGAATGTAGTTCAAAATTTGCAAGAGTTCTCACATGAGGAACGCATGGGAGTAAATAAGCTAGTTCCGCTGCATTGTTGTCGGATGCAGTTCAAAATTTGCAAGGATTTTCGTACGATTACGCATGCGAGTAAAGAAGTTAGTCTAAAGGAGGTCACATAAGAAGTTACGGATATATAGTTGGAATATTAGCACTTTGACTAGCAAACTGATGGAGATAGTAGATATGATGGAAAGAAGGAAGATTCATGTATTATATCTCCAAAAGACAAAATGGGTTGGAGAGAAAGCAAGGGAGATCTAGGAGACATGCTTTAAATTATGATATTTATGTCAAGAGAATGGCAGAAATGTATTAGAGTGATTGCTCATAAGGATTGAAAGAAAATGTAGTTGAGGTGCAAAGATTTGGGGATCCGATTATTTTACTAAAATTGATGCTCGAAGAAGAAATTTTGAATATCATCTCAGTTTATGCACACCAAATTGGTTTAGAGGAAAGGATCAAACAAGTTCGTTGGGAGAATTTGGATAAGATTATGCAAGGAATCCCACAAAGAGAGATGATTTGCCTAGCTGGAGATCTTAATGGACATGTGGGAAAGGATGCTTCAGGGTATACTAGTGTTCATGTAGGCCGTGGCTTTGGGGATAGAAATGAAGAGGAAAAAATCATTCTGAATTTTGTAAGAGCTTATGACCTTTTCATAGCAAACACTCTCTTCAAGATGAGGGAGGAGCATTTAATTACTTATAAGAGCGGTCCGACTAGAACTCAGATAAATTACTTTGCGTTGAGGAGAAGAAATCGCTTGTGTTGCAAACACTACAAAGTCATCACAAGAGAGAGTTTGGCAACTCAACATCATTTGTTAGTCATGGATGTGCAAATAAAAAGGTTGGTAAAGAAAGGGATGGTTTCCGAGATCACTAGAACTAAATAATGGAATCTTCAATTGAAGCAATCAAGCTTCAGGAAGAAGGTTTTAGAAGACTTATCTTGGGATTGTAAAAGAAGTGCAAACGAGAGGTAGAAGGCGGCAGCATCTTGTATCCGAAAGATAGCCAAAGAGATGCTAGTCGAGTCAAGGGGAGGAGTTCAAGACCCAAAGGAGGCTTCATGGTGGTGCAAGAGAACCTTAAAATAAAAGAGCCTACTTTAAAGCTATGTATAAGGATAGAACATAGGAAACTGTCACAAACTACAAAATAACGAAGAAGGAAGCAAAAAAGGTTGTAAGTGAAGCTAAGTCAAAAGCTTATGAAGTTTTGTACAAAAATCTTAATTCTAAGGAGGGTCAGAAGGATATATTTAGATTAGCCAAGCAAGATAAAGAAAGATAAAGATCTTTCTCAAGTAAAATGAATTGAGAATGAGGAAGGGCACGTGCTTGTTACTCAGAAGGATATAGAAACTAGATAGAAGCAGTATTTCCATAAGCTTTTCAATGAGAAGGAAATAGAGAGATCACTTTGGGAGATCTAGCTAGTACTGAAAGTTACTTGTATCGTGCAAGCTACAGATGAATACAAATGAAGGAAGTAAAGGAGGTTTTGATGGTTATGAAACATGAAAAGGTGTAGGACCTGATGACATTCCTATAGAAGTATGGACAGTTCTAGGTGAACGTGGTTTGATTTGGATGGCAAATTTATTCAATATTATTTGGTGAAGCAAGAAAATACCTAAAGAATGGAGGAGAAGCATCACGGTGCCTCTTTATAACAATAAAGGAGACATTCAAAATTATTCAAATTACAAAGGTATCAAGTTGATGAATCATACTATGAAAATTTGGGAACGTGTGATTGAAAGAAGGTTAAAGGTTAAGGCAAGTCTCTAAAGTAAAATAAAACCAATTCGGATTCATGCCAGATTGCTCAAATATTGAAGCCATCCACTTGTTGAGGAGAACAATGGAGATTTATAGATCTAAAAGGAAGAACCTTCATATGATTTTTATTCATTTGGAGAAGGCTTATGATCATGTCTCATGTGAAATATTGTGGAGATTTTTAGAGAAGAGACAAGTATATGCCCTTTACATTAACCTTATAAAGGATATGTATGATGGGACTTCATCTTGTGGAAGGATTCAGCCTGGGAAGACTGGCTATTTTAACATCAACATTGATCTGCATCATGATTCAACTTTCAGTTCATTCCTCTTTACTATGATTATGGACGAGTTGACTAGTCACATTCATGATGAGATACCTCGGTGTATGTTATTCGTTGATGATATTGTGTTGACTAATGAGACTAGAGATGTAGTAAATGAAAAGTTTGATATTTGGAGACATACATTAGAAACTAAAGGATTCCATATAAGTAGGGCTAAGATTGAATATATGGAGTGCACATTTGATGGAAGCAATGGTGAAGGAATCGAGGCGAAAATTGATGACGATAACATTCAAAAGAAAGATTCCTTTAGATACTCGGGATCCATTTTGCAACATGATGGGGAAATAAATGGAGATATTACTCATAGAATAAATGCATGTTGGCTAAAGTAAAGAGGAGCCTTTGCCAATGTTCAGGAAGGCGCTATACGATATTCAGTCGGAGGGGTCACTGCATAGAGAGTATGCGGTATGAGGGAGAGTATGCGGTTTTATCGATTTGATATTTTTTATTATTAAAAATATAAATTAATATTTAATATTATGTTAATATCCTCAGTCGGTAGAGTATGCGGGGAGTATGCCGTTTTATGCGGAAGAGTATGCGGTTTTATGCAGGGAGTATGCGGTTTTATGCGGGGAGTATGCGGTTTTATGTTATTATGCGGATGGGTTATTCGATTTTAGATTAAATAAAAAAAAAGTTCTATCAGAAAAGCGCCCGAGTATGCGGCCGCATAGGGGGTATACCCGGCCGAGTATGCGGGTCAACCCGCATACATGGCTGTTTCATCATACTCTAAGCAACAAGGCCCCCGAGTACGAGTATGCGGCCGAGTATGCGGCTTACTCGGCCGCTTTTCTGAACAATGGCCTTTGCTATTTTATGTGATAAGAAAATTCTTTTGAAAATCAAAAAAAAAAGTTTTACAAGGCAATGTGAGACATGATATGCTTTATGGATCGGCATGTTGGCTTGTGAACTATAGACATGTGCAGAGAATTACAGTAGCAAAAATGAAAATGTTGAGGTGGACGTGTGGTCATACACATAAAGATCGTATTCAGAATGATGTGATCAGAATGAAAGTTGGTGTAGCTCCGATAGAGGATAAGATGAGAGAAAACCAATTTGGATGGTTTGGTCATTTACAAAGAAGGTCGGATGATGCACCAATTAGGAGATTCGAGTTTTGGGATGTTGAGCCGATTAAGAGAGGGCGAAGAAGGCCCAAGAAGTGTCGGAATGAGACTATCCGAAGGGATCTTAATTTTTGGATCTAAGCCCGAAAATGACCCAAAATAGATCTGAATGGAGACAAGAATCCATATAGTCGATCCTACTTTTTTAAAAGGAAAAAGGACCTCCACTATAAAGGTGTGTGTCCAAAAACTTCACCATTTATCACCAAAAAAGTATTGCATGTACATGTATAACTTTGTAATTGTTGAGGGAAAAGAAAAAGTTATATTCCATCTAAACCCTAGAGCTCTCTTATATAGGAGAAAAGCTCAAAGGGTAAATTACATAAACAGGACAACAAAAATAAACAATATAGATATGGGCGACATAACATAAGCATCTTAATACTCCCCCTCAAGCTGGAGCATATATATCTCAGTGATGAAAAGGACCTCTCACAATAGAAATAAACAATATCATGCTCAGCTTGGAACAACAGTGATGAAAAGGACCTCTCACAAGAGCTTTGGTAAACATGTCTGCAATCTGATCTCCTGACGCTACATAAGACGTTGAAATAAGCCCTTTTTGGATCAAATCACGAGTGTAGTGACAGTCCACCTCAATGTGCTTTGTCTTTTCATGAAATGCTGGATTATTAGCTACGAACAAGGCTGCTTGATTGTCGCATTTGAGATGCATAGGAAGAGGCACCTTAATCGTTAGATCGGTCAGGACAGACTTGACCTACATCATTTCTGTACTCCCTTAGGTCGTGGCCTTATATTCTGATTCAACGCTAGATCGAGCAACAACAGTTTGTTTCTTACTCTTCCATGAGACCAATGAGCTACCAACAAATACAATGAAGCCTGAAATGGACTCCTGTCCTTAGGACACCCAGCATAATCTACATCTGCACACCCAATAACTGTGAGAGGCGTATCTCTTCTAAGCAGAAGACCTGCACTTAGAGATGACTTCAGATATCTCAAGATCATGCACACTGCATCCATGTGGGCCTGTCTGGGTTGATCCATGAATTAACTCACTCTGCTCAACGAAAGATATATCAGGCCTGGTAATAGTAACATATAATAATTTCCCTACCAGCTCTCTGTACCGTCTCTTGTCCACCTCCTCAAAGTCATCATCATAAAGCTTTGCATTAGGATCCATCGGGGTAGTAGTTGGTCTACATCCTGTCATACCTGTCTCAGATAGAAGATCAGTAACATACTTCCTTTGCGTCATAACCATACCCTACTGATTTCGTGCAAACTCCAGGCCAAGGAAGTAACGAAGAGTGCTAAGGTCCTTGGTAACAAACGGTTGTCCAAGGAAATCCTTAGTTGCTCGAATGCCCTGTTCATCGCTGCCAGTGATAACAATGCCATCAACATAAACTAAAACAACTATAATACCTCTTTGGTTTCTCTTAACAAAGAGAGTATGATATGCAGTAGATCTGGAAAACCCCTTCTGTTCAATCAATTCCGAGAGCTTCTAAAACCAAGCCCTCGGACTCTGCTTAAGGCCATGTATAGCCTTATGAAGACGGCACACCATACTAGACCCCCCCTCAGCAGCAAACCCAGGTGGCTGCTACATGTAAACCTCTTCCTGCAGATCTCCATACAAGAAGGCATTCTTGACATCTAATTGGAAAAGTGGCCAATCACGTACCACAGCAATAACAATAAGAATATGCAAGGTAGAGTGACGCGCGACAGGAGAAAAGGTGTATTGATAATCCACTCCATAGGTTTGGGTGAACCCACGAGCAACGAGTCTAGCCTTGTATCTATCTATTGTACCATCAGCCCGATGCTTCACAGTAAATACCCACTTGCTTCCAACAACAGACGCACCTGGTGGAGCATGGACCACACTCCACGTACCTCGTGACTGTAAAGCTGCCATCTCCTCCTCCATAGCCAGACGCCACTGACTGCTTTGTAGTGCCTCCTGATATGACCGTGGTATCTCCACAGCAGACAAACCCACGACAAATTGCTGAAATCTTTGGAAAGACGCTCCAAGGAAACATGAGAACCAATAGGATGAATAGTGCATGCTCGTTTCTGCCGCCGAAGTGCAATAAGCATATCTAGATCTTCAGCATGAGTAGTAGAGATAGTATCCGCACCATGTACCTCAGTCTGTATATGCAAATCACAGTGCCATCAGAAAAACTCAAATGCTCAGTACGTACCTTGGGCATGCTGGATGATGAAGGAGGCGCATGAGCATGGGACCGTCGCTGGTAAACCTGCGGAAAGAAAATAGGAGACTGTGGTGGAGGTGGTGGTGGTGGTGGAGATGGTGGTGGAGGAGGTGGTGAAGGCGGTGATGGAGTAGAATGTGGTAGTGACGGAGGAGGAGGCATATAGACCTCTTCTCCATCCTCTGAAAGAGTAAGCCTATCACATATGGGAGAAAATACATAATGGACTCAAAAAAGGTGACATCAGCACTGACGTAGTACCTTCGTCAAACAAGGTCAAAGCAGCGATATCCCTTTTGGATTTTGGAATATCCAGCAAACACACATTTGACAGCTCTGGGAGAGAGCTTGTCAAGACCAGGAGATAGTTGATGAACAAAAGCTACTGAACCGAAAACACGAGGCGTAAGCAAGAAAAGATCCGTCTCGGGAAACGCAATCAAGAACGAGATCTTCTCCCCTAGCACCGAAGAAGGCATACAATTTACCAGATAGCAAGCATTTAAAACCGCATCTCCCCAGAGGAATGAGGAACACGACTCTGAATCAAAAGGGTTCTGGTAACGTCCAAAAGATGGCGGTGTTTTCGTTCAATCACCCCATTCTGTCGGGAAGTATATGCACAAGATGTCTGATGCACAATACCATGAGACCTAAGGAATTGAGAAAGCTGAGTACTACAAAATTCTAGAGCATTATCAGAACGTATGAACTTGACTTTTGCAGAAAAAATGTTCTTTATTTCATTAATAAAGGACTGAATAACAGGACCAGCATCAGACTTGTTTTTAAGAAGAAAAATCCAAGACAATCGTAAAAACTCATCAAAAACAACAAGATAAAACATGGGTCCCTGATGATCTGGGACACGACTGGGACCCCAAATATCAAAATGGAGCAACTCAAACAGACTATGACTGCTTGAACCCTGACGACTCTGGAAAGTGGACCGATGATGCTTCCCAAGCTGGTAGGCCTCGCACTGAAAAGTAGAGCGAGGAGAAATCTATGGAAGAACGTGACTCGGCTTTTGCAAAGGAAGATGATCAAATCGCATATACCACATATATGGAGAAACAGATCCAGTGCGGAGAGAAGAGGCACCAGCATAAGGAGACTGCATTGATCTGTAAAGGCCCCCTTGCTCACGGTCAGTTCCAATCACTCTGCCCGTGAGTATGTCCTGAAACACAAGAGCAGATGGATCAAATATGGCACGACAATGTAAATCTCTGGTGATTTGACTAATTGATAATAGATTCATAGAAAATTCAGGAACATAAAGAACATTTTGAAGCCTCAATGCAGAAGTCAACTACACCTCCCCCTGACCAGTAATGGGGGAGTGTGTTCCATCTGTTATCACAACTGATCGTCCAGGCTGAGTAGGACGAAAAACACTAAACTGGCATCTGTCACCAGAGACATGATGTGATGCGTCGGAATCCATGATCCATTCAGATAAGTCTGCCCTGTAGCAACTAGTAAACGCATATTCTATACCTGATGTAGACGCAGATGCTGAAGCAGCAATCTCTGAGGATCCTGAAGGAGAGCTAGTGGATCCATAAGTGTCAGGCATAATCTCCCTTAGTCGTGCTATAAGTTCGTCAAATCTCTGATCAGATGCAGGTGAAGGATTCCCAGCATGTTGTGTCTGCTCTGCAACTCGGGTTGACGGAGGAAACCCATGCTTAGAATAGTAGGTTTTCTCAGAGTGGCATGTCCTGTGGCAGTAGGTGCACGGCTGACGGGGTCGACCACCCCCTCCTCTGTCGCGGTTGGGGCTTCCCCTACCACGATATGGTGTATGGTTGCCTCTACCACGTGACGCCGCCATAGCTAAAGATGTCTGAGACTGTAAAGTGCTACCATATGATATAGACAATCTAATCAATCTGCGATATGCCTCCTCCATTGGAGGTATGGTAGCATCCGTGAGGATCTGGGCACGATCTGCATCATATTCAGGATTAAGAGTTGCTAGAAAGACTCCAGACATCACAGAGTCTCTGTATGCCTTGAGTTGCTCTGGAGTAGCAATCAAGGGAATGTAGCCATGTAACTTCTCAAACATATCGTGCTGGAGATGTGAAGGGGGCGACCATTCTGCTTAGATGTGAAGATATCGTACTGAAGCTAGAGTATCTTCGACTCATTCTTCGCCGGAGAGTATGTAGTGGCAAGAATGTCCCACATAGCCTTTACAGTAGGCCGACTCAGAATGTCATTGGCTATCTCCATGGATACAGTCCCGGATAGCCACACGCGAGCATACGCATCATCCGCCTCCTAGGAGGCATTTGTCCCAGTCTTGTCACGTAGCTCCTCCATCGTGAGGATATGCTTCTTGCCATTGCATTGCATCAAACTCATGAACTGCATGGCCCACAATTCATAATTAGTTCCATCCATTTTGATGATGGGTGTTGGACCTTTGAAGGCACCCAGGGATGGGACTTCTGCTTTGTTGCCGAACATGATGACAACTATCTCCAAGGCTGGGTCAGCAACAAGAACTACCGTTGTCTACACCAGCATACAGGAAGATGGTTGGGGGTGTAGACTCATACCACAACCTCTTCCATTCTTTAAAGCCGCCTTTGATTACCTAGGATGTTTATAGATGATCCTTATCACCCTAGAGGTCCAAAAGAGGACCTAGAGCGAGGTCGAGATTATAGGCCGAGATGATAGGGACGACGGCCTGCAGCCCGAAAGGGGTCTCTCTTCACGCGACGATGGCGGGAGCACCCTAGGCTTGAAGCCGAACCGTAAGGGCACGTGCTAGGAGCGCTAGCAGCAGCCCACGCGTCGAGAAGACGCACGCGAGGAGCAGCCCACATCGCGAGAAGGGAGAGGACGCGGTGATGCCTGGCGGCGACCACGTGGATGGAGGGTGGTGGCCCGCATGGAGCAAGGGTTTGGTGGGGAGGGGCTAGGGTTAGGTCACAGGCTCCGATCTAGGATCGTCGCTCTGATACCATGTTGAGGGAAAAGAAAAAGTTATATTCCATCTAACCCTAGAGCTCTCTTATATAGGAGAAAAGCTCAAAGGGTAAATTACATAAACAGGACAATGGAAATAAACAATATAGATAAGGACGACATAACATAAGTATCTTAACAGTAATTACATATTTCAACTATCATCCAAAGCCTTAGCACGTGCTATCACATTTTCCTTGTAGAATCAATCTTAACTAAAAACCACACCGTTTCTGGGTAGTCATAATGCCCATATCATTGCTACGTACCCCGATCACTCCTCTGTGACATTCCAGTCTTCCCCAATGGATCTCCAAAAATTGGAAACACTGCAGATGTTTATCGCATGACTCCCAAAAAGATTCCAAGCCTCTGTTGAGCATCCACACCCAAAAAGATGATCGGCATCCTCCATTGATGCAATTATTCCCAAATTGACATGTCGAATCGAATTGAAGCAAATTGCATATTTGGGGTTTTTTCAAAATTAGGATTTTCTATCGCTAATTGATTAGTTTTATTTATTCGTCTATTTTTATTTACGTTAAATAAATTGATATTGATTATAATCTCAATATTTAAGGTAGATTAAACTAGTTAGTGGGTCAGTTAGAGTCAGTTATTGTCAATTAAGGTTTTATTTGACTTGATCTTATTTCTATTTTTATAATTCAATCTCTCATATATAAAGAGTGTTGGGAAAAATGAACGATATGTTTATTCCATAAGCTCTAGGCTCTCTTATATAGGAGAGTAGCCTATGGGTAAATTACATAAAGCATACAGCTGAAAATAAAAATAACAGGGAGACACAAAGAAAACTAATATATATGTTAACACTCCCCCTCAAGATGGAGCATAGATATCAATCATGCTCAGCTTGGACGCACACTTCTGGAATGGGCCTCGTAGTAATGCCTTGGTGAATATATCGGCAGTTTGATTTTCTGAAGTAACATGAGATGTAGCAATGAACCCCTTCTGAATCATGTCACGTATGAAGTGACAGTCAACCTCAATATGCTTGGTCCACTCATGGAATGCTGGATTGTTTGCAATGAACAAGGTTGCCTGATTGTCACATTCTAAGTTCATAGGAAGTGGTACATCTATACATAGATCTGTAAGCACAGCCTTTACCCACATCATCTCTGTGCTAGCCTGGGTCATAGCCCTATATTCAGATTCAGCACTAGATCTGGCTACCACCGTCTGTTTCTTGCTCCTCCATGAGATTAGAGAATCTCCAACGTAGACTGCAAACCCGAAGGTGGACTTCCTGTCCTTGGGACAACCTGCAAAGTCTGCATCCGCACATGCTGAGATAGAAATCCCCTTGCCCTTCTTGAATAGCAAACATGCACCTGGAGATGATTTGAGGTATCTAAGTATCATATGTATGGCATCCATATGAACCTGACGTGGTTGCTCCATGAACTGGCTCACACGACTCACTGCAAAGGATATATCGGGCCTAGTGATCGTGACATACAACAGTTTGCCTACCAATTCTCTGTATCTTCTCCTGTCCACCTCCTCTGTGTCGTCATCATATAGCTTCATGCTGGGGTCCATTGGTGTCGTAGCAGGCCGACACCTAAGCATACATGTTTCACTCAACATGTCTGTAACATATTTTCTCTGCGACATTACTAATCCATACGGATTTCTAGCGAATTCCAGACCCATAAAATATCTAAGGACTCCAAGATCCTTAGTGACGAATTCGCTCCCCAGCTTCTCTTTCGCCTGCTTTATGCCTTGCTCATCATCTCCTGTAATCAAGATGTCATCTACGTAAACCATAATAGCAATAATACCTCTTGAAGTCTTCTGTACAAACAAGGAATGATCAGCATTAGAGCGTTTGTATCCATGTTTTTCAAAGAGGTCTGAGAGCTTCTGAAACCATGCTCTGGGGCTCTGCTTAAGGCCATAGATAGCCTTATGAAGTCTGCACACCTTGGAACACTCCCCCTCAACAGCAAAACCGGGTGGTTGTTGCATATAGACTTCCTCCTGTAGGTCTCCATATAAGAACGCGTTCTTCACATCCAACTGATATAGCGGCCACTCTCGAGTGACTGCGACTGACAGCAAGATCCGCAGAGTAGAATGACGGGCTACTGGCGAGAATGTATCAAGCTAATCCA
Source organism: Ottelia alismoides (assembly GCA_037367405.1). Lineage (NCBI taxonomy): Eukaryota > Viridiplantae > Streptophyta > Magnoliopsida > Alismatales > Hydrocharitaceae > Ottelia > Ottelia alismoides. The sequence continues at coordinate 682,968 of JAZKJV010001027.1, read as the reverse complement.
CCACGTATGTCTGTGTAAAGCCACGTGCAACAAGGCGGGCCTTGTATCTGTCAATACTGCCATCTGCATTTTGCTTCACCGTAAATACCCACTTGCAGCTCACCGGGGTCACATCTGCAGGTATAGGAACTAGACTCCAAGTTCCCCTAGATTGAAGTGCTGCCATTTCTTCCTCCATTGCTAGACGCCATCTACTATCCTGGAGAGCATCTTGAAAATTCCGTGGAATATCTACAGCTGACAAGGCAAACACAAAGTTCCTGAAATCCCCAGACAGTCGCTCAAATGAAACAGAAGCTGATAAAGGATATGTAGCGCAGCTCCTCTTCGATTTGCGTATAGCAATAGGAACATCTAAATCAGTTGTGTCCTCATCTGGCCCCTGCAACATATCCTGCTCAGAAATATCATTAGATCCATCAAGAGAAGTATCTTCAGTACATACCATAGGTGAGCTAGGAGATGAGTCATGACCATGAGCTGGAGGAGGCATGCGGGTATAATGGAAAGGTAGTGGTGAAACGGGGATAGTATGTGGAGCTGGTGGTGGTGGTGGTGGTGGTAATGGTAATGGTACTGGAGGTGGTGGTGTCATATATATGGCATCGGTAGTCAGTGAAGGTAGTTGTTGATCACCTGAGGATGAAAAATACATTACGGATTCAAAAAAAGTAACATCTGCACTGACCATATACCGCCTACGCAAAGGATCAAAGCACTTGTACCCCTTTTGAGTTCTGGAGTACCCAACAAACACACACTTGACATCCCTAGGAGAGAGCTTGTCAGTACCAGGATACAACTGGTGGACAAAGGCAACTGAACCAAACACACGAGGAGTAAGGGAAAACAGATCCTTACCAGGGTAGATAAGGGAAAAAAGAATCTGTTCATCTAAGACGGAGGACGGCATACGGTTAATTAGGTAACATGCTGTGAGAACCGTGTCACCCCAGTAAGAATAAGGAACATGACTCTGTATAAGAAGTGATCTTGTAACATCTAGTAGGTGGCGATGTTTCCTTTCAGCGATCCCATTTTGTTGAGAGGTATAAGCACAGGATGTTTGATGGATAATCCCTTTTGATGAGTAGTAGTTGGCTAAGACATGAGTGCACAGTTCTAGGGCATTATCACTTCTCACAAATTTCACAGATGTGGAGAAAACATTTTGAATTTCATTCAGAAAATGGATAATAATATTGCCTGCTTCAGATTTATTTTTCATCAAAAATACCCATGACACACGAGAGAAGTCATCCACAATAACTATATAAAATTTGTGTCTCTGATGATCAGGTACACGACTCGGACCCCAGATATCAATATGAAGTAACTCAAACTTGGAGGTACTACTCCGACCTGGACGACTGGGAAAGGTAGACCCGTGATGCTTTCCCAACTGACAAGCCTCACATTGGATAGATGTGTGAGGAAGACCCTGGGGTAACACACGACACAACTTCTGAAGCGGTAGATCCCCAAAGCGCAGATGCCACAGCAAAGGAGATACTGGTCCAGTGGGAAGGGATGAGGTTCCAGCAAATGGAGTCTGATTTAGGCGATAGAGGCCTCCTTGCTCATAGCCACGACCAATCATGTTGCCCGTACGGATGTCCTGAAAAATAAGAGAAGATGGATCAAAAATTGCCCGACATTGTAAATCCTTCGTAATCTGACTGATTGATAACAAATTCATTGAAAAATCAGGTGCATGTAACACATTCTTGAGCTGCATAGAAGATGTCAGTCTAATCTCCCCTTGACCAGTGATGGGGAATGTGTACCATTGGCAATGACCACTGTTCGGCCTGGAGGAATCTGAGAATATCCTGTAAGTAAACTCTGATCGCCGCATAGATGATGTGTAGCGCCCGAGTCCATAATCCAAGGTAATGTATCTGATCTACTACTGGTAAATGCAAGTATGCTACCTGAAGCACTGGTAGACGCAGAGGCAGATGCAGCAGCATCAGATTGACTCTCAGTAGTAGGTGTTGGGCCAGATGGGGGAATAATGCCCCTTAGACGGGCAACTAGATCATCGAACCGCTTATCCAAAGTGGCAGCAGATGGAGGCTCTATCTGCTCAGCGACTCGTGCAGATGCAGGAAATCCATGCTTCGAGTATCATGTGTCTTCATTGTGTCCGACGCGATGACAGTAGGTACATGTTGGCTGAGTGCGGCCTCCTCTACCACGAGGTCCACGTCCACGGGTCCGATGATGAAATCCGCGACCCCTGTTGGCGGCCATGGCTGAAGCATTCTGATTCGTGGCCATGGAAGGAACGGTGATGCGGCTCAGTCTATGGAAGGCTTCCTCCATGGGAGGAATAGTAGAATCGGCCAAGATCTGGGATCGTGCCGCCTCATACTCTGGATCAAGTGCAGCAAGGAACACGCCCACCATAGTCGCATTCCGATACGTCTTTTGTTGTTCTGGCGTGGCTGTCAGAGGCATGAAGCTGTAGAGCTTCTCTAACATCCCTCTCAGGGATGTGTAGAGTGAATGTAGAGGGCGACTATTCTGCTTTATAGTGAATATATCATGCTGGAGTTGCAGAATCTTTGTCGCGTTCTTCACCTGAGAGTATGTGGCCGCCAGAATGTCCCACATGTCTTTGGCTGTGGGCTGATGTAGAATGTCATTGGCAATCTCGATCGCCAACGTTCCAGATAGCCAAACTTTGGCGTATGCGTCATCGGCCTCCCAAGAAGCATTGGCTCCAGTCTTCTCAGCAGGCTCTGGTTCGTTAAGAATATGCTTCTTACCCGTTGACTTCATCATGCTCATGAACTGCATCGCCCACAGTTCATAGTTTGTACCGTCCATCTTTACAATAGGCGCTGGACCACGAAAGGCGCCAATGGATGGGATATCCGCCTTGCTTTCTGACATACTGGAAACTGAAGACTGGAGCGATTGACTGAAGATATGATTTGTCTACAATGACATAGACAGGTTTAGTTGCATGTGTAGACCTCAAGCAACTAAACCCATGTAGTTGACGGTGTGTGCTTTAGGACTTAGCACACGCTTAGGGCTCTACGGCGCCCTCTGAACCACGCAAAGGCAAGCGCGCAGTCGCGCGTGAAGGTGCGCGCTAGGCGCACAGTCGCAGGCTCGGAGATGCGCACAGGCAGGCGCAGGCGCACAGGCAGGCGCTCGGTCGCGCACAGGCAGGAAACGCTAGGCGCAGGCGCTTGCGCGAGGATGCGCACAGGCGCTGGCGGGTGCGCAGTGGAGGCGCAGAGGCGCCGGCGGAGGCGCAGGCGGGGCGGAGGCGCCGGCGGAGGCGCAGGCGGGGCGGAGGCACTGGCGGAGGCGCCGCCGACGAGGAAGGGGCACGCGGGTGGGGTAGGGTAGGGTTAGGGTTTCGAGGACTCCGGTCTAGGACCGTCGCTCTGATACCATGTTGGGAAAAATGAACGAGATGTTTATTCCATAAGCCCTAGGCTCTCTTATATAGGAGAGTAGCCTATGGGTAAATTACATAAAGCATACAACTGAAAATAAAAATAACAGAGAGACACAAAGAAAACTAATATATATGTTAACAAAGAGGATAGTAGTCCTTTGTTTAATTAGTTCAGAATATATAAAAATTGAGATTTCTCTCTCATGTTATCCTCTCACTCTACGTAATCTTCGCGATTCGTCCTCAAAATTCCGCACAACCGGCGTTCTTCTTTTCTTCATCCCCTATCTAAATTTCTTCCATCAAACAAAATCTTCCACTGTTGGATTTTTTATCAGCATTAATTGGTATCATAACAGGTTAAAATTTATTTTCCATCATTAATGCATATAAAAAATCCAACGGTGGAAGATTTTGTTTGGTGGAAGAAATTTAAATAGGGGATGAAGAAAAGAAGAACGCATCGGTTGCGTGTCGCGAAGATTACATAGAGTGAGAGGATAACATGAGAGAAAAATCTCAATTTTCATATATTATGAACCGATTAAACAAAGAACTACCATCATCTTTACATAGAAGTCGAATTACAAAAATAGAAATAAGATCAGATCAAAAAAACCCTAATTGACTCTAACTGACTCTAATTAACCCACTAACTAATTTAATCTACCTTAAATATTAAGATTGTAATCAATCTCGATTTATTTAACGTAAATAAAATAGGTGAATAAATAAAATTGATCGATTTGAGACGGAAAACCCTATATTTGAAAATCTCCAAATCTGCAATTTGCTTCAATTCGATTTGACTTGTCAATTTGGGAATAATTGTGTTAATTCTCCACCGCTTGAAAAATTCACCTCCTGACGAATTGTGTTATCTTCGATCTGTCGTTGGAGAATTCTACCATAAGTTGTTGACTCGTCTTCCCAATATTAATCAATTTTTTCTTCTATTCAACATTACGTTTATAATTTCTCTCCATCGGAGGGTGTTACTGCAAATTTTCTACTCCTTCAATAGAATAAAACACCACCAATATATTGGCTTCAATTCTACCATTTTGATAAAGTAATTTTGGAAGAGGAACCTCCTTGAAAATGCACCAGGTCATACCCTTTTCCCTTATTTAGGGGATACATCTTTAGCAACATCCCTAAATCTCGCTAGGTTTTCCCAAGCCCAGCAGCAACAAAGGCGATGTGGACTCTTGTAGGGAGGTCGATACTTGTGGCAGTTGTGGGAGCCTGGTCGGTGACCTTTCCAGAACTTGCGGGACGTCTGCTTATTTTTTCTAAAGGTTGGCCTGAAATTTATTTTTGTAGGGGCTCTTTGGTAAGTTTTTGAAATATCGATGATCTTGTGCACTTTACTTGGAATATGTGTGCATCGTAGAATTTGGAAACGAGTCGTTCCCATGACTTCTTTCCAGAAAATTCCAATCACATGAGCACCACTATAATATTTGCAAATATTTAATAAACCCGTAACATGCTTTTCAGAAGATTGGTTCCAGGTGTAAAGCCATTTTCCCATCTTCTGTCGAGATATTTTCCAATTGATATTTATGCCATAATGGTTTCGAGGAAAAAGTAGCATCTTTATTTTCTCCCAACATCCCATATGTCTAATTTTACGGGATTCGAATCCCCTTGGAGATAATTTCTCCCCCCGTATTAGGGTTTCTCTCTTCCAAAATAAGAGGCGGTGACACCTCTTCTTGGCAAGAGGATGGCGGTGAAGGTATATCCTTAGCGTAAGGAGCCACAGCGGAGGTTGCAGCGGCATGATGGGAGCACGTGATGGCGTGGCTGCTTGCAGGGAAGATGAAGCTGCTTTGAGAGTTGTTAAGGTTGGATGGGATTTCGAGTTCTGGTCGCGTGGCGGAGATGGGGGAAGACCATATAATGATGGTGAAAGCCAAACTTGAGGGGTGCACGGTGTTGATGGGGGCCCTGGTGGTGATGGCGGTGATGGAGAATGGGGTGAGAGGCAGTGGTGTTATGGACTGGGGTGCGGGAAGGGATCGCACGACCCATGGGGATGCTACGATCGAAGTTGGCAATGTCGGTGGTGGTAGCGGTGACGCACGGGCCTCCTAGGCTGCAACAGAGAGGACTACAGCGTGGAGTTCAACAACCTCCTTCATGTAGCTATCGCCGTATATGGGTCTTGCCTCCTCCCGGACAGCAAGTTCGCATGTGAGCAGATCGAGAAATTTGACTTCTCCATCCACAGCATCGTCGAAGATGGTTCCTTCATTGTATATGTGTCCTAAGTCCTTGTTTGTTGTACAACAATTGTAACAATAAAATCTTCTTCTGAATTGAAAATATCATCATTCTCTTGATCAGGATCGGGTAGCACAGAAGACGCAACGATCTGATTTTTGTTGTTGATGAATGATTCTTCCTGGATTAATGTGTCCAGCCATTGATATACTTTCACACTCGACAATACTCATTGCTTGAACCTCTTCGAACGCAAACGTGAAGCTTGTCCGAGACGACTCAAATCGAACTTTAGGCGCCAATACACGATCGGATCGTCGAATCATAAAAACAATACAGTTTCCATGCTCTGATACCAAGTTAAAAAAAGTTCTAAGCCTTCTCCCACTACGAGAGGGGTCGGCTACATGGATTCTTGCTCAAATCCATGTTGAAAGATTCGACTATTTTTTACGCAGGTCGACTACCTAACGCACAACACCTGCAAGAGGGGGATTTGAACCCTGATCTTTTGCGTGGTAGACACACTGCACTACCACTAGACCATTTAAGTGGGTACAAGTGAAAAATTTTGTTTGGTGGAAGAAATTTAGATAGGGGATGAAAAAAGAACATGGTGGTTGCACGTGATTTTGGAGATGAATCGCGAAGATTGCGTAGAGGGAGAGGATAACAGGAGAGAGAAATCTCAATTTTCATATATTCTGAACTGATTAAACAAAGGACTGCCATTCTCTTTATATAGGAGAGGTGGATTTACAAAAATAGAAATAAGATCAAATAAAATAAAACCATAATTTGACTCTAACCGACTTTAATTGACCTACTAACTAATTTAATTTATCTTAAATATTGAGAATAATCAATCTCAATTTATTTAACATAAATAAAATAGATAAATAAAACTGATCAATTAAGGATGGAAACCCCTAATTTTGAAAATCCACAAATCTGCATTTTGCTTCAATTTGATTCGACATGTCAATTTAGGAATAATTGCATCATCCATGCTCACCATGCAACAGGGACACATCAGGTCAGAAGACGGTATGAATCTCGCAAATCTGTCTTTGGTCAGCAATCTACCTCTCCTGAAAAGCCAAAGGGAATACCTTCACCCGAGTTGGAACCTTTCACTTTCATATACGCATGCAGTTCCCTCGTACACACCCCAAGGTCAAAGGTCTCCCCACTGAGAAATATCCATCACCCCAGATCCAGCAATCTCTCCCTTCTGTGGGCCCAACCACTCTCTCAAGCTCCTCAACAACACCAACAACTCCTCCAATCTTTGGTCGGAAAGCCCTGACCTAAGCTCCGGAAAGAAAGATTTTCCATCCCATGCTTCCGCCACCGAGCAGTCTAGATTTGTCGCAAGCGCCTTCATACGTGAAAATCTCCCCTACGACGCCCCCCCCCACTACAGTCATCACTCAAGAAGCGAAAACCAGGTCCGTCCCCCTAGCACATGTCTCAGAAAAGGTTGATCTCCTGCGCTACGCTACATATACCTCTCCATGAGTATGAAAGAGGCACGCCACAATCACCGGGTCCAGGAAAAGAGAGATCAGGACCATAGATTCGCCGAATCAACCTGTTGATTGGGGTGTCACAATCGCCCCATATGCGGGCAACGTACTTGCTCAAAAGAGTCTTGTTCATCTCCTCCAGGCTGCGAACTCCAAGACATCCATCCTCTTTTGAACAAGAGATCATATTCCAATCCACCAAAGGGAACCCATTGACTAGCTCGACGGTGACCAGAAAAATCTTCGCATGATGGATTCCAGCTTTCTCCTCACCCCCGCAGGCACCAGATTAGAGGACATGTAAAAGATTGGGATAGCAGATAACACCGACCACAACATCACTAGTCTACCACCCCTGGCCCTGGATAGGCATACAGATTTCCAACCAACCAATCTCTCTGCTCCAACTTTTCAATTATAGGAATCCATTCGGCAGCGCGCATTCTCCCAGTCACCAATGGCAAACCGAGATAACGTATTGGCAGATCCTTGCGTGGATAGCGTAGCCAGCTCATGCACAATGCAATCTCCACGTCTGACATCCCAAAAGTAACAAGCTCCGACTTTTCTTCATTAAGCTTCAGACCAGATACGGCACTGAACATGTTCAGAACCACAGATGCCCCCCTGCAACTATCAATGTCACCCTTTGCAAAGAGAATTGTATTGTCTACGTACGGAAGGATATGAATAGATGAATCCTCCCAAGAGTATCCATTACACAAACCCTCCCCCCCCCCCCCGAGATGGCCCGATCAACCATGATCATCAAGGCAACTATCACAAGAACAACCAGAAGGGGAGACAACGGACAACCCTATCTAACCCCATGTTGCGGCTGAAAGACCCCCATAGGTTGCCCATTCACCACCACAGCATATGTGAGGCGATCGTAATACATCTCTTCATAGATCGATCTGTCTTAAAGTGGTCAAGGAAGTATATATTATAGCAATCGCGCTTAAAGTATAAATGAAAGGAGTCCAAGAAATCCATTTGTCAGGAAACTCACGCATGCGTAACGAAATCTAAAGGAAGTGTCAGTCAACACAATCATACACCTTCGAGAAATCCACCTTTTACAACACTCCTTTTGTTTTCTGTTGACGCCAATTCACCACTATCTCAGAGGCCGTAACTACACTATCCATGTGTTGTCTACCCGGCAAGAAGGCACTCTAAGCTAGAGAGACGATCTTGTTTACAACCCTCCTAAGTCGATTAGCTAACAGCTTAGCCATAATCAAATACACCGCATTGGAAAGTGCAATCGGTCTGTAATCTTCATTTTTTGTAGATATATCCTTCTTTGGAATAAGGAAGAGAAACGAGCACTTGATCCGATCAAAACCATAGTTTCCCTCCGCGAATTCCATCATCGCTGCCATCATCTCCCCCTCAACGAGGTCATGAAACTCCCTGAAAAAGAAAATAGGAAAACCATCCGATGCAGGACACCCATCCGGGTTCAAATCGAAAACAGCCACCCGAACCTCAGATAGCACAAAAGGCCTCGTCAGATCCGCTGCATCTGTATCGGAGATATGGTAGACCTCCACTCCCAGCCACTGTGACCCGCCATGAGGATTGTGCATGCTCATACCCCTGAAATATCCCATCACGGCCCTCGCTATCTCCCCTTCCCTCGTACTAACTCCCCCTCCACCTCCACGGAGTGGATCAAGTTCCTCCTTCTGCCATTATCCATCAAGTAAAAAATCTTGTATTAACATCGCCTTTCTTTAACTACTTTTGCTACGATCTCTACCTCCACTCATATTCTCGCTTCATGTCCTCCTCCTCAAGGATCTTCTCAATAACACCACGGCTAATCAACCCCTCATCATCTAACTCCCCCCATCCTCCAATCTCACTAGCTCTTCATGCACCTGAACTCTCCCCGACTCCCGCTCCTTCCGGGAGTTCCTTCTGAAATCTGTTAATCTGCATCGTAACGATGCCAACTTCCACGCCAATCTGGATGTAGATGACGACTGACCCCTCAGCATTCAACCCCGACCAGAAATTGCGTACCATGTCACGAAATCCATCCTCCAACATCCAACACCGCTCAAACCTGAAGTATGATATAAAGCCTCTACAACTGCATGAGTCAAAGCACAACGGTGTGTGATCCGACCAGGATCTAGGAAGAGAGTTGACAACCACCAACTTAAACATCTCCAAAACCTCAATGGACAGGAAGAAGCGATCAATGCATGATCGAAATGAAGATTTCCTCCAAGTGTAACAATAATTTGCTACATCCAGAACCTCCAGACTCAACTCCTCCACAATTTCTACAAAAGGACCTGAACTAGGATCCTGCCCACCTCTCATGGTCTCAAATTTCAGCGAAATTCGGTCGAATTTCTGTCGTATATCGATATCCAGTCGAAATCGAAATCCGACCGAAATGACCGAAATGACTGAAATATGGGGGTCCTAGTACAAAAAATGACCGAAATGACCGAAATTTCGGTCGAATTTCCACCGAAATTCCATCGAAATTCTATTTTGGTCGATACCGAAATAGTGACCGAAACCGACATTTAAGGCCTTGCCTCTCTCGCATGGCCGATCCTCAGAATAAAGCATGACGTTAAAGACTAAAGTCACCTCCCACTAACCTGGCAACTCCAGAAATTTGCGCCTATTCTCATGTAACTCCTCCCAAAGCTCCATATTTGTGGATCCCCCTGTCACACCATACACGGAGGTAACCCCGAAACACAATTGATCAATCTTGTTAACCAAGTATACAAAGATCGTGCAACAGTGTTAACTCATCAATGATATCAAAAAGCCTACCATTCCAGGCAACCACAATCCCACCAACACTTCCAATTACCAAACGAGATCTGAAATTTGTGTGGTGGGGCCCTAAAGTAGAGTTCCCCTAACCGATTCCCACGACTCAATCTTGGATTCATGCAGACATGCCACATCGATCCTCTACACAGCCAACATGGAACATACCGCCCATGGCCTCAAATTTCAGCGAAATTCGGTCGAATTTCTGTCGAATATCGATATCCAGTCGAAATCGAAATTCGACCGAAATGACCGAAATGACCGAAATATGGGGGTCCTAGTACAAGAAATGACCGAAATGACCTAAATTTCGGTCGAAATTCAACCGAAATTCCATCGAAATTCTATTTTGGTCGGTACCGAAATGGTGACCGAAACCGACATTTAAGGCCTTGATACCGCCAACCGCTTGTCGGCTGACCCAAGTCCCATACAATCCAGGATAAAACCTTCATTGGGGCACCGAGGGGGTATCCCCCGCCATCAGCACCCCTACAGTTTTTGCTACCTCCAATTCAAATGCCTTATCAACATCAGTCCCTGCCACATCCAAATATGTGGGCTCGGTTACCACGCCGACTTGCCCATCTACTTTGTCGTCCGACCCCTCTGGAGTTTCAGCTCCTTCCTGATACAGGAGAGAGCCCTCAAAAACCGATTCGCCCAAAGCCTCCAAAACTTCTCCGGGCTGACCTATGCGCTCAAGCTCCAGATCACGCATCTCCCAGTCCATCTGATTTGCACGACGATGCTTGCTAGAAAACAACAGAATGTTCAAATGGGGATCGGAGTCACAAAAGGAGGCAAACGACTCAACATCAAGACCCATGGAGCAGAAGCCCTTGTCGGATCCATTTCTCTGCTTGACGCGACGAAGAGGAGCCGTCGATTGCCTCTGATGAGCCCCGCCCTGAGAAGCTTAAAGAGGCAGAGTCCCTCCAACACCTCTGTCACGAACCATCGTCGAAGAATCCGCTTCACACGTGTCACCACCCTGGTACCTAGAGGCCACCACTGACGCCTCATGCTCCATCGTTGCAGCCCCATCGCTAGATCTCTCAGCCAAAGCCACTGTAGGGACCTCCTTCTGGAGAGTCGATTCATCGAAAACCACCAACTACTGGAGGCAAAGAGGCCGCTTTCCAATCGAGGATCCCCCGAGTTGACCCAAGAACGAACCACCCGACCCGTGTATCAATTTCGTGTCGTAAACCAAGCCCGAAAAAAAGAACCTTGATATATCGAAACAGGCGAACCCGAGGGTTGTCTGTCCAGATTCAAGCTTCTCTCAACGACAACCAGATCCACTATCGTGTCAGCTTTTCAGCTTGAAAAGGGGTCCGCAAATGAACCCGATCGAGTGGCACCAACCGCCCGCCGAGAAGTACTGAACCCTGAGCCCAGAGGAGCCCTCTCGGTACTAGGGTTTCTTGGAGGTGGCGCGGGTGTTCCGGAATCTCCACAAAAAGCAACTTCCAGACTTCGCGGCAATAAATGCACCTCTCCATCTTCTACCTTGATCATCCTTGAAGAGTGTGACCCGCAACTTAATACTTCTCCTTCATATCCGCAGTGAAGCCCTTAACGGGGAAGAAGGCTTCTTTCCCCGGACTGCAACCACGACTTCCAACCCATCCCCTGGCCAAAGATCGAAGCTGCAAATCTCCACGACTTCACCAATTTCCTCTAGGGCCTCATGCAGGAGCTCCAGCCTCTTACACCGTAGATGAACTCCCACAATCGACAGCTTCCATTCTTCCATATGTCCCCCCAAACTACCATCCAAGATTCATGGCCCTGTCGCACAATCAATCCTCTCATCTCTGGTGGAAAGCACACTTCCAGCCCACTATTGAGAACCTCCCTGACTCCCTCCGGTGAGAGACCTCAGATACAAAGCAGCTCACCGTGCAACCAAATGGCATCCACCCCATCGCCCTCCTCTCTTGTTGCACGAACTTCATCACGGGATACCCCTCAAACCTCCTCGCCTTACCCCGTCATAAGGCCCGCTAGCGGATCTCCACCGACCTCCTTGCTCGAGGCACATAAGAATACCCGTGATCCCAATAACATGGTCCACGAGGGAGGATCGACGTTCTTCCCCAACCTCGATGTAATCCCTAGTACCTTCAGAAACGACTTTCTCATCCATCTTCCTCGACCAAACACCACATGTTGAACACTCCCTACGTTGATGCCCATGCCGACCACCGCGAAAAACAAAGCTGCTCAGTGGCCTTGCACGCATACGAGAGATGCTTCTTCGACCCACAATGGAAGCATCACCTCTTTTCCTCACCGTTCGACCTTTACCGTCCTCTTCCGCATCTTTGGATCACTCCACGGCCCATCACCCGCCATTTCCTCCATCTCCACATATTGAAGCTCACGATTCTCGTTAACATCGTTTGTGGTGGCCCTCTGGTGATCGAACATGACAGCTTTCCCCTTCACATCGCTCTCCCTCCCGACGTTCTTCCCACTATCAAGCCCCCCCCTCCATTCCCCATGATGCCTCAAAGAAAGGTTATGGTTACATGTAACATAACCGACCCTACTTGGTGCAGATAAAAAAATCCAACGGTGGAAAAAATACTTTTGACGGTGGAAAATTTGTTTGGTGAAAGAAATTTAGAGAGAGGATGAAAGAGAAGAACGTGTTGATTGCAACGGATTTTGCAGACGAATCGCGGAGATGGCGTGGAGAGAGAGCGAGAGACAAATCTCAATTTTTCATATATTCTGGACTGCCTAAACAAAGGACTGCCATCCTCTTTATATAGGAGAGGTGGCATTACAAAAATAGAAACAAATCAAAAAAATCTAATTGATTCTAACCGACTCTAATTGACTAACTCACGTAATTTAATCTACCGTAAATATTAATATTACAATCAATCTCAATTTATTTACAACAACAACAAAGCATTTTCCCACATTACGTAGGGTCAATTACAATCTCAATTTATTTAACGTAAATAAAATTAACTGACCACTAATTTAGGATTAATTTTAAAAAATCCTCAAATCTAAAATTTACAATTCGATTCGACCCGTCAATTTGGGAATAATTGCGTCAATTATCCATTGCTTGAAAATTTTCTCCTGACGAATTATTCAATCTTCGGTCCATCGTTTAAGAATTCAATCTGAAACCGTAGGTCCAATCTCCCCAGTTTGAACCAATTTATCTTCGATTCAGCATTATGTTTATAATTTCTTTTCACCATGGGGCGTGGCTGCAATTTTCCTACCCCTTCACTTAAAACAATTTATCTTAAGTTCCCGCCAAGCTTTACCTTGAAGTTAAATATTCTTGAGGGAAGGACTTCATTAAAATTATCCCAAATCAACCATTTTCCTTTTTTTCTTGTGGGAGAAGGAATCGAATAGAAACCAAATCAAATCCATATCCCTAAATTGAGGGGATTTGTTTCTCCCTTGGGAGAACCCTTCGACCACGGTTGCTAGGGTTTTGTTCCCTTTGAGTAACGATTTGGCAACCAGGGAAGGAAAGCCACGAGCGACGTCCGGGGAAGGGTCCCTGTTAGCGCAGCATACCCACATGTGGGGAGAGCATGGTCAGAGGTGGAAGAACCCCCATCGAGAGTCATATCGACGCCGAGCTCGCCTATGGAACCTCCATCGATGGTAGCAGCAAGGGATGGGACTCCATTGGTAGCGGAGGCTACCGCGCAGTCAACGTGGGTGGTGGTTTCTTCTGCAGCGGAACCGAATGCGGGTGTCGGTGCTCCATTGATATCACCCAAAGCTACTCCAACAGTGAAGCTTCCCTCTAAATCCCCATTGGGGGAGGCGATGGTGGAAGGCACGAGAAGCCCCGCAATGATGGTGGTTTGAGGCAAAGACTTGTGACACTGATGTCGGTAGCGGGGGTAGCAGGGGCGTGGTTGGCAGAGGGATTGGCGATGGCGGGGCCGTTGGTGGTGGTAGCGATGCTGCCTCCTTCATGACATCATTTGTCAGGGTGTCGAAGGCGATTTCAGTGGCATCTTTTACCGCCAAATCCAGGGCTCAAAGTTCTTCGATGTAAATGGCTCTTTTTCTTTATGCACAGCAACTTCGATCGCGAACAAATCGATGATTTCCCGTTCTTCCTCCGCAAGATCTTCGTCGTATATTGGTCATGTATCTTCATCTTTTTTTGTAAAAATATGTCTTCTTCGTGGAATGAATCGTTGTTGATGAGCATGTCTTGCATCGTAAATGAATCCAACTGTTGTTGAACTTTCACGCTTGATAGGAGGTGATGCTTGAATCTTTGTTGTCGTGGACGCAAACCGTGACCAATACGGCTCAAATCAAATTGCATTCAACAATAGGCAATCGGATCGTCGAATACTAAAAACGATTCGGTTCCCATGCTCTGATACCAGTTGATGCAGATAAAAAAATCCAATGGTAGCGAAAATACTTTTGACGGTGGAAAATTTGTTTGGTGGAAGAAATTTAGAGAGGAGAGAAAAAAAGGGAAGAACGCACCGGTTGCGCAAGATTTTAAGGACGAAACGTGGAGATCACGTGGAGAGAAAGAGAGAGAGAGAGAGAGCGAGAGATGAATCTCAATTTCTCATAAATTCTGAACTGACTAAACAAAGGACTTCCATCCTCTTTATATAGGAGAGGTGGCATTACGAAAATAGAAAGAAAATAACATCAAATCAAATAAAATCTTAATCGACTCTAACCGACTCTAATTGACTCACTAACGTAATCTAATCTAGCATAAATATTGATATTACAATCAATCTCAATTTACTTAACGTAAATAAAATTAATCGACCACTAATTTAGGATGAAAAATCCAAATTTTGAAAAATCCCCAAATCCGCAATTTACAATCCGACTCGATCCGCCAATTTGGGAATAATTCATCACTACTTAATGCGGGAAAATGCTTTGTTGTTGTTTGTTTGTTGTTTGCTTGTGAACAGTCTGTCAGAGGGTGCATGGGAGCATCCCAAGCAAGGTGTGAGGCAAGGCTGTTAGTTGGCACCAATGTTCTTCATGTTAATAGCATGTGTATTTGATGAAGTGTGTGCGAGGGAACTAGCTACCGAGCAAGTGTAGTTGCTGACGACTTATTTGGGATTTTTACTTTGACCCCATCTTGTATGATGATGGAGTGACTGAGGTCTGTGATTAAAAAGATGGAGCATATGCTCTCAGGGTTGGAGGTCATGGTTGTTGTCTTGGGGAGGTCATATGGAGTTTCTAATTGTGGTGCTTTTGACCATGGAAGGAAATTTCGCGATATATCGCCGATATATCGATGATATGTCGATATCGAGATGTGATCGATATGGCTACCGATATGGCAATATATCCCAGTTTTCAGGGCATTTCCTTCACAAAAGAGCGTCGATATGGGCGATATATCACCGATATATCATCGAAATATCGTATTGATACGATATCGATATCGATACAGCCTTCCCTACTCTTGACTATGCCTTGTCTAGGGGAGAAGCAAGTTGATGGGATAGGTAGCCTTTAGAAGGATAATGAGAAAAGGGATCGGAGCGCCTACCTGGTGAAGAAGAATGGGGTTTGTAGGCCTAGGAAATAGTGGCCATGTGCATTAGGATTTTGCCGAAGTTCAATTATGCATTACTAGTCAAGCGGGTTGTAAAGTTGGTGAAAAGGAGGGGTGATCTATGCATTAAAACCATAGAGGTTAACTATGGGAAGTGCCTTGTCCTGGAGGATAGAATTAAGTTACCAAGGAGGTTATCAATGTTTTTGGAGAGGGGTGGTGAACTTACTTCGTACTGTGAGGGACCTCTTGAGAGGCGAGTGAGGAATGGGCATGTTTTCAAGTTTTGGTTGGACGATTGATCAGGACATGCATGCAGTGGTGGCAAGGTGTTGGAATGGGTTTTGGACCTTGGTTGCTCAAGTTCATAGCATTGCTCTCAGATGAGAGGATTTTTTATGATGGAGGATGTGGAGTCAATGGGGCGCAATATAGACACCTCAGAGTTGACAAAGGAGGACTTCTCTATTGTTTAGGACATACAAACAAAGCACTTAGGCAGCAGCCAATGACGTCAGATTAAGTCTTAGTGATGGACTATAGGCTAATGTGAAAGACCATGGCACCTCTGAAAATGAGGTTGCATGCTTGGTTGGTGAGACTGAAGAGGTCGATTGACATGACAGTCTAGAGCAGGTAGGTTTAGATAGTAAGTGCCCGGTTTATGGTAGGGGGAAGAAGATATGAACCACCTCATATTTACCTTCTCGAGCGCAATTAGAGTGTGAAAGAGTAGGATATTACATGGATGACATGAGGGAGGTAGATACCTTTTGCACAAGATTTAGATTGCCATGATGGATAACAAGTGCATATGAGGAAATAATATAGCAGTTGGCCACTTGACATCCCGTGAGCTATCAAGGCCGAGAGGCATAAATGAGGGAGGGAGGGTTTTTTTGTGAAAAGGAAGGGGGAGGTATTGTGTAGACTTGTGGTGCATAGTGCAAAATCATTGTAAGCCTCCTGGATGACATTGAGATTTTAAAAATTTATAATGTGTTATATTCTTTATATTTTTTCTTCAATGAAGTCCCAAGCTAGATTATCATCTTTTGACTTCTCAAAAAAAAACCATTAGATCATTCTCAGCCATGATTATATATGCAAAAGCACTTTTAATAGTTTATCAGCGACCAAATATGCGGGGTTCTCTTCAAAAGTTAATGCATTTGCAACCATTTATTGACTATTTACTAGCCTTACATTAAATTCCTATCTTCTTCTTTTTGTATGTAGAAAATTCATATAAAAATCACACTTCAATACTCGATTGAAGATCAACAGTTCCTTTAAGCAGACAGATCACCTCTAACACGGTAACGCAAGGCTTCTAAGATGGGGGGACAACCTACGACTCTCATCAATCACAGTTCCCAAGATCGGATCAAATTAATCAACTACGGTTGCATATGAGCTCAGTAATTAGATTTATTGCACGGTGGATCTCGTAGTTGCGTCAAGAAAAACATACCTTCTTGAGATTCTCCCACCAACCAGTCTTGGCAATGTCATCGTCATCATCTCCTTGTTCTCCGTACTGCCCCACATTGCCAGCTTCCAAATTCTCCAGAGCCAGCAGACCCCTCTTCTCACCAACGAATTCCACCTCATTCTCCTTCCCATCCGTCCCCCACCGGAATCCATCCTGAACACGAACCCCACGAAGAACACGTAGAACCCGACGAGCCCCACAGCCTGCCAGAGGTAGATCTCCCCGCTGAGGTACACGTAGAACAGCGCGGACAGCAGCGAGCAAGTAGAAGAAGACGTCCCGGACGAAGGCAGCGGGTTCGATGGAGAAGGGAGCGGCGTGGATGGCGACGACCCCAACGACGAAGGCGGAGACGAAGGTCCCCGCGGAGAGGATGGCTGCGAGGCCGGTGCGGGCGTGGCCGGCATGGAGGGCGGCGAGGGAGGCGAAGGAGTCGGGGGCGCCGTTGCCGAGGGCAAGGAGGGTGACGGCGGCCATGGAGGGGGAGAGGCGGAGGAGGGAGGAGAGGCGGGAGACGACGGGGGAGAAGTGGCGGGAGGCGGAGCGGGCGAGGAGGAGGAAGTGGAGGAGGAGGAGGAGAGAGAGGGAGGGGAGGGAGAGGAAGGGGTTGCGGGAGAGGAGGCAGAAGTGGAGGGCGGTGTAGTTGAGGAGGGAGTCCTGGTGGCAGTGCGAGAGGGAGAAGGGGCACCGATCCGCCACGGGGAGGAGCACTACGTCCGAGCAGGTGGACGCGGGGGTTTCCAGGAGCGAGCGGCGGCGGTTGTGGAGGAGGAGGAGGAGAGTGGAAAAAGAGGAGGCCATGTGTGCGCGCTACTCCCCCCGGGGGGTGGGAGTCGAATCTCTGCTTTGCACCGGGAGAGCTCTCCAGAGTAATGGCGATCTCCGTGATGAAATGCGAAGCTCTTCCTCACCTTTTACCGTGCAGACTCTCCTTTCTCCTTTGTTTTTTCTTGTTTTTCCCTCACCATAGCTGGCAGCCTTTTAATAAATTAAAAAAATACTTAATCATTTATAATGGAAAATTTAGTATGTATATATATAAGAAGATGATATGGAAGCACAACATTAACTATTAACTATTGCATGCCTATTGTTCACTATTTTTTATATTTTTTTTGAAAAATATCATCATATATTTATATCATTATATCATTCCATATGTTATTCCAATTTCGTCAGAAACAGAACTCATATACCATCCATACAAAACAAATCGATTGCATCAATTTTAAGACCGTTAAAATTTCGTATTCTGGATGGATTGATAAAATTGGAATGACATGTTAGAGGATATAGTAATGAAAATCTATGTTAGTATTTTTCAAAAAATAAAAAGAAACGCCGAAAAATAAGCAAACTCTTCTTCATCTCAAGTCTAGTGTTCAAGTTTATTTTTATAATTTGGTGTGACGCAAATTCAATAATTTAACGAGCTACTTTCAATATTTGAGTGGGTTCTCAGACAAAGAGCTTCGAACTAAAGAAGACAAAAATGTAAAAGTGTTCCTCCCTTCATAAGACATTGTCCTTCATTATATTCGGCATCTTCTTATTTTGAAGATGTATTGTAATCCCATGAGCCATTAAGAATTGTGTTTATAAATGTTAGAAATCATATTTCTATTCTAATCTTCATTTTGTAGCAGGACGGTGAGTTGCACAGTTTGTTCCAACTAATGACGTTTATCATATTGCTTTTTGTATTTTACATAAGATTTTAGTCCATCCAAGCTTACATATTCATAAATAACATATCCATTAATCTCCCTTCTAAGTTTTGGACTTCATTTAATCGTGTGAATTAATATTTGAAGTCACTGAAAGTGCACTAGGGTGAACGAGTAGTGTTACGCAAAAATATAAACAATATAATATTACGCTTAAATGTCCATAATAACATGCATGCATTAACTAACTAGAAAAATAAAGTACGGTACACAAAGATTTATAAAGGTTCATCCTACACAAGGGCTACATCATGTGTCTGAGCTTGTCCTACTTATGGCTTACAAGCATTCGCTATCCGAACTACTTATGGTTTAGTCCAAACTATAGTATGAGCGTACAACTTACGATGCATATCCTTACCAAGGGTTCATCTTCTATGCAGGAAGAAAGGTCTACACATAAAATATACATTAACCAATAATATATGTAACATAAAATATCTAAATAAAACCTTCAAAATAGAAACATGACTTAAAATGCAAAAACCAAATCAATCGTAGAAGAAGGCTGATAGTGAACTTTGGAAGTGTCAAGACGCAGAGCTTAGGTAGAAGCTTCGATGAATTATTTTTACCAATAGAACTCGATGATGAATATCTTGAATGTTGAATCAGTTGTATATTTAGGGTGGATAGGGGAGGGTCCTTTATAGGTGTAGAAGATGGTTGGCCATATTATATACTCCAAATATAGTAAACCAAAATGGATATCTTTACTTGACTTTCGTCCACTGGTGTACATGTGCAAGATCATGATGTGTCTATGCACATTTGAATGTTATATAAAGTAAAGATGATATTAATAATTCCTCAATTTAAACTCAAAGGATGTACAAGTACATGGTAGGAGTCTATGGGTGCAACATAAACCTTAAAGTCAGGTCATCAAATGGGCCAAATTATGCCAATACATGGTATGTTGTACATGTGCAACAATAATAAAAGGTGTACTAGTGATGGTGCTTATGTATCGCGCAACAATGCATTTCTCGATGTGCTTGTTTTCACAAGTGTGAAGTTCAAGCTGAAGGTCTTAACATCATACATTGTATTATTGCAAACTGATCAAAGAAAAAATAAAATGCATGCTCTTGAAATCTTCATTTAATGCACTTGAGATAATCCATCAATCACTTTAAGTACCTATATCATCATGAATTGATCATAAACTCTTGATCAAATTCAGACATCTTGATTCTACGATATTGTTAATATCATTTATAAAATAAGTATATCAACTACTTTTTTACCTTTGTTATTATCAAGATTCGGATGTTTCAAAAAACTCCCCCGTTTTTGGGAAAAAAGTTAACCAAATTTAACCGTGTAAATCAAGAATAAAAAATTATTTTTGAGAATATTTTAATCAAGGTTAACAAATCCTAAGAACTTTCCTTTGAAGACGCATTTTAATGCATAATAGAAACAATGGATGACTTTGGAGCAATTTAAGCAAGAGAAAACTTTGATAACTTAAACTCTTACAAAACATACATGTAGGTAACTTGAAACTTGATAAATTAGTACTTAATAATTACTCTTCCATTTTGTTAGAAGAAAAAGGAGTTGCATAATTATAATCATCGATGTAAACAGTTTAAAAACAATCAAAAGCATGAGGAATGATAATTGTATGTGCCTTATACATTTTTAAAAAAAGATGTAATAACCCTTCTATGTTACATAGTGGAGAATTGATAATTATGTAGGTCACTATCAAAAAGGAGGTAACTTCTACCTATGTTCTCTATTTACTTAGACTACAAATGGTAAATGTTAGATAATTTTGCTTCATAAAAGGTAATGATGAGGATTTTTAAATAATTATTAAATAATTCATAATTAATTAAATAGGCATGAAGTTAGGGAATTTAAAAAATAGGTATCAATCGGCACCGAAGGTGCCGATTTGGAGAGCCCAGCTCAAATCAGCACCTGAGGTGTGGATTTGGGCTCGGGTTAATTGCATTATTACCCTCTCCCTCCTTTTACTTATTACTCGACCATATAAATAATAAAAATATATTTATTTTTCTGTTATACAAGAATGATGTATAAGACTCAACTAAATTTATTATATTAACAGTTTTACTATACAAGTATGATGTATATCTCTATACTTAATTTCATTCTTTATTTTTGATATAACTTTAGAATAATTTTTTATTCGACATCTTAGAAATATCATAATAAAAAAATAAATATAAAGACATTGGCAGTGACATACGTGAGCTCAACATTGCACATTTTAACATTAATCATTTTTGAAAAAAATATAACTACTGTATTAATATCATAAAAGTATAACAATTTTTCTGCACATAATAAAAAATATGTTACGACATTTTATGTTTTCCACATCTTGAAAAATCTTTCAGCCCTCCTCCTCCACCTCATGCGCCTCCTCCTTTGTCGTTTCCTTTTCCACCGTCTCCTATTTTCTTGTTACTCTCCTCACGTGTCGTCTTCTTCTTCTGTTGCTTGGTGTTTTTGTTCCGAATGTGTTGGAATGTGCCCTAGAGGATACAGCCTAGCTGAAGACTTCTGTGGAGGTTTGGCTGGTTGAGTATCATGATCTCTCATGCTCCTTGCACTTGTTGACACGTGGGGTGGCTCTGATGGAGGAGGCTCACTAATCCTTACTCCCGAAGAGGGTCTTCGAGGCGGCTTCGGATGTTGTTGTGGTATTATCACATATATACCAAATAACTGTCTATCAAAGTTTGTTGTCTTCAATTAGCAAACACTGGCAAATAATTCTGCTTGAAGATATATCGAATTGTATTGTGTAGACGGTGTGAGTTGAGAGGATCTAGAGTCAAATTAGCTCGAAGGACCAGCAAATGATGATCATGCAAACTGTAACTGACTCAAATCTTCTCCATACCTTGTAAGAATGAGATATTCTTGTTGTATTAAATTTTACAGAACATAAACATAACTTCTTAGAAATAGTCATTCTATTAAATAAGATATTTAAACTTGAAGGTTCAAATCCGGCTTCATCGTATTGAGACCCTAAAGCGTTATATTATATGTAGCTCATACCTGAAAGATATTAATTATATTAGATGTCACATAAATGAAATGATTGTTAAGAGAATGATACAATTTAATAAATCAACTATAACAAACTGAAAATCCAAATCCTGGTTGAATTGAGGGATATCCTTGTCCGCTATATCTCACACACGTCATTTCTAATATATTCTCATAATATTTAATAATGAATTATATAGGCACTGAAATTGAGAAAAATATATAACGAATTTGTTGCAATATGAGGTTCCAAAAATTGATTCCTCAATTGGTTGATCTTGTGACAACTCATGTCCATTGTATCCTGTTATAATACGGATAAAGAATTATTGTTATAGTCCTAAAAAACCATACACTAATTTAAGTTAATTATAAATAAAGAATTAATTGAAACATGAAGTCACAACCGTCGGTGGTTGTTGTCATCCCTCCTTGCCATATTCCGCATAATTCATACCTATATGATTTGCATCGTACAATTAAAAAAATTAATTATCCGAGCTAAATTTATAACAAAGAAATAACGAAACTTGATGCTCCCGAAGTATGATGCTCTTGTGAGGGCATGTACGTCTGGTCATAGTGTTGGAATGGATACATCAACGAGAACATGTTGATTGTATCATCAAAGTAATTAATTGTATCTTCGACCTTTGACTACATACTCGAAGGCAAGTCTGTTGATCATCTAATCTCATCCAAGTTGTTCCTTCTATGTAGAATCATATGCGAGCAGAAATAAACCATTATTTGTATATATCGTTGTAGCCACGTAGATATGATCTGTGTATCTAGCATACAAATATGTTCCATAAATACTTAAAATAGGTCGACAAAAATTGAATGCTTTGCGGCAAGGTCCAAATGAAACAAATAATATTTTAAAATGCAAATTACTATCGTTTTCACCTCCTTCTGTCTTGAACCACGTATAAGTTCCAGGGTTGTGTCATTCTAAAGAACAAATGAATCTCTGAATATTATGATATGACTCAACCTCATTCCCATAAATAATATCCATTGCACATCTCCTGCCATTCCAAGCTATCATGTAATTAATTTCGTTCTTCAACTCATCTTTTATTTTATACATAATTGCATCCGGGGTCATACTAACTTGTGCTCTAAAGGAAGATTATATGCACTGTGCTACAAATACAGATGTGCATTGACAATGTTTCAGGAAAAGTACATGATTTCTGCGTGTATGCTTTCCTCTGTATCTTGAAACATCCCGGTTCCCTAGAGATTTCCTCTCTGATGCATGCAAATGCCATTCACAATTTTCATAAATACATACAACAGTCAAGATCTGCTTGTTTGAGGATTTGGGTTTATATTGTACGTGATTTTCCATACTCCATTTTTGTAGGTCATATTGTAATCCTTTTTCGACCTGTAACTCCTACCCAACCAATAACTTAATCCAGAATCACCGGTGGGATCAGCTTGTCTCTCTACAGAGGTTATATCTTCTTCTTCTTCTTCTTCTGCAATTTCATGATCAAACACATGGGGTAATTCATCCATCGGTGCTTCATCAGCATCCTCATTATTCGCACAATAAGAGTGTCCCATATTATCGTTCTCTAAGGCTAGAACTAGTGAACCGTATCCAAAATCATGACAAGTATTACTACGCATGTTTTCTTCCTCTAATGAATGAGATCCATTTTCAGACTCTTCACTTTCTTCTTCAAATATTGGTGTCGACAATTCATCTTCAACGTTTACTTGCGAGGGACCCTCGATAACCTCAAACATTGAACATTTATTGACTTGATTGAATTACATGTTTGTCAGTTTAGAGAACGGAAATATATTGATATTCTTTAATTTAAATGTGATTATTTTACATCGATGATGACAACATGCTTTACAGACCAAAAGAGGTGGCTACTACGAAAAAGTGAATGAATATCACATAATGATTGAATTAATCATTATTAAGGTGGATTCATTATCGTGAATTGGTGTTGTGAAGAATGTTGATCCCTCATACAACTACTTACACGTTAATGTAAGTATATACTGATCGAGCGGAACACCAATGGCTTTGGATACTTGATGATCGCGAAATCCATCTCTTTAATAAGGATGAATTGTAGTATAGGATGCGGATTTCGGTCGTCAAAATACCACAATCTTTGAATGTTGTGGAATATTTTTACTTGGTTAGTTTACCAAGGTCAAACTCAGGGAACAGTGATTCTTAATTGCGTGGTTTTAAATCAAACTAAATAATCAATTAATGCTCGAGTAATTTGTGTGATGCAAAAATATACAAAGCAATAATGAAGATGCGAATGTGATGCAAAAATAAATTGAGAGAACTATAAGGCTCAGGATCTGTAATTTGAACGTATTAAATCCTTAAATACATGATCATTAAATCCATCAAAATTAATCACAGATCAACATGTAATTGAGTCAAAGCTTCAGGTTAATAAATTAAGCTCAGAATAATTTGAAGCGAGATGTCAGGCCTCCAAATAATTTTTGACTCAATTCCTCGAATAGTTGGCTATAAACATAGAGGAATAGATCTAAATAAATCCCTTGTGAAATCTTAAATATGAGATTAATCATCAATAATCGCCAGAGTTTAAAATCATTATCCGACCTCCTGCAAAAATTTATCAATCAATTCTCAAGAACAAGTATGTCAAAATAAGCATGCAATAGTCAATGATGATCTTCAATTAATAATTGATAACAAACAACCTCAGATCTGTCCACAATTGATGCTAAGTTGTAGAGCACGGAATTAGCTTCGAAACGACATATCATATGCTAAAATCGGAGTCCATATGACAAAGATATGCTAAAATGAAGTTTCAGGGACTAAAATGTAAATAAAATAAAAATTTTCTTGCAAAAAGGTCCCTAGGAGGACTTATCTGTAATTAATAAAAAGTTGAGGGTCTTTTCTGAAATTTTCCCTGGCGAGGGTATTTCTGCAAATTCTCAAAACGCCAGGGGCTTTCTTGCAATTTTCCCACTTGCGCACGTGCCTTGCACGTGCGCCCAGGAGGCTCGGTAGCGGGGTTATGGCTCGGGGGTCCCGAGCCTGTGGCTCGGGTGATGAGGCGGAGGTTCGGAGGTCCGGGCCTACGTGACCGCAGGTGGAGGCTCGGTAATTCCGAGCCTAGGTTCGGGTAGCCCGAGCCTCTAGGCTGGGGCCTATGGGAGATATGCTCATTTTAGTCCGTCAGATGTGAAATTTGACTTTGGGATTATTTGACACTTATTGGGGTTAATAATTTTTTTGTATTTTTTATTTAATCAAGTTAGTAATATCTACACAATGGAGGTGGTTTCGGGTCAATCGGAATTAGGGTGAATTAACTAAAAATGTGAAAAGTTAGCGGCTTTTTGGGCTAAATTACACTGGGAATTTTAAATGCAATTATGCATGATGAAATGCAGATATTATTCACACATGTATGATGGCTAATAATGCTCTATTAATGTATAATTACAGGTGAATGATGGGGGACAGAGCCTAAATGACTAATTTTAGCATGATGAATACGAGATTCATCATACCCCTATACTTAGACCATGCTCGTCCCCGAGCATGAATGAATGACTTAGTTAAATACATCCATGACTGTGTATGTGAATTTACAAGGCTCAATTCAGAGAAGACCCTTAATTTGAGTGATCATAAAATTCCGTGCTCAACCAAGCTTTAATCAAAAGGAACCCAACTTCTCTATTTTTCAGACTCTCTTTTTGTACATATAGTATAAGGATATGATTCTTAGTGTACTGCATTTCATGAGAGTCAAGTCGAGACATCACCCAAAGTTCCAATCCAAGAGACTCTCCTCTAGACCTGACCCTCAACCCTAGGGAATAAGTATATTCTTGCTTCAGTCAACCGTCTCATTAGTCTGTCAGACTTGAAAGTGTAGATGGACGACCAGTTGATGGAGGGCATAGGATTGTGTCTGATTTTCTCTCCCTTTCATTGGAACAAGGTGCCTCTCGAGTGCCTTATTGCTCAACACAAATATATTTTATTTTGTTGATCAATGTGTCCGTCAAGAGAATTTGGAGTCGTCTGCACTTGTTTTTCTGGGAGTACACCGGGGTGTGTCTCTTTTGAGTATCTAAGATACCTTCGACACCCAGACTTGTATCGCTTACGATGCAGAGCCCTTTTATGGTGTCAGCCCGACTCCTTGGTCCTAATTAGCGTTTGGTCCAAGTGGACACTTTGAAAATTTTGGGAGCGCTTGCCATTGGTGGAAGCTCATTTGGAATTTGACTTTGGATGATAGAGCTTTTCTTTGGCATTTATTTTTCTTTTCTTTTGTTGGCTAGCTCCACTGCTTTTACCAAAAGTTGGCGCACACTGATCAACAATTTTCATTAAGTTTCATAACACCCTGGCACTTAGGTCAATATCAAAAAGATAGCATATGAACTTGTTCACATACTGGCTAGGTTTTTGCTGACACTCAGGTTTTCTGAAGCCATCATTAACTTTATCCCATCCTCGAATATCATCAGATCAGGTCTAAACTCAAATCTCTAGTCCTAGTTCCTCAAGTGATATCTCAACTCATCTCATCAATCATGCAGTTGTGGGAGTGGTTGTGCTGATCATATTCTTTTTGTAGGTAGAGATGAAGAGTGCAATATAGCGCTCAAATCTTTCAAACTAGGGAAGTGTGGATTATTAAGTTCTAAAAACCCTAATGAGTAAGGCAGGCTAACTCAGAATCTCAAGATCTCAGAAATCAAGTGTCCTCAAAAATCCTCAAGCCTTGAGTGATGGTGAATGTGTCAGGAATATATCGACCAAGGAATGCATGAAATGCTTGATGAAATGCAAGACCATTTTTTTAATGCAAATTTTTTTAATGCATTTTTTCAAAAAGTTTTGTTTTTGATGTGTTTTTTTTGGTTTTTTTTTGTTGTGTGTTTTTTTTGAAAAACAGGTATTATACACACTACTTGTACCCATCCCCGGTGTTAGATAAGTACGAGCTATGGATAAAGTAGATAAGATATATACAAATACACCCCCCTATACTTAGCGTGTGCTATGCCCCCATGGCACAAAGTGAAATGTTGACATAGCTCGTACTAAATATAGAGAGATTAAAAAAAAAGAAGAGAAGCGATGTATAAACAATGGTAGCGGTCCCCCTATACTTAGGCTCAGGTCGGCCTAAGTATAATCGGATAATTACAGATGGGGAACCGGGAAGAATTTCGGATGTACAAGAGAGTGTAGTTTCCGGAGAGGTGTGCTATCTGGGCAGATCAAATTTTTCATCAAAACCTATGCCCTGAATGAAGGAGATCTGTTCAACTTGTACTAATTGCTCATTGGATCCGACAAAATGTTTAAGCAGCTGACCGTTGACTATAGATGTTTGCGCGCTATCTGCGGTCTCTGAGATCTCAACACTCCCATTATTGTGTACTTCCCTTACAATGAAGGGTCCCGTCCATTTTGATTTCAATTTTCCTTGGAAAATTTTCAACTTTGCATTAAATAGCCAAACTTTCTGCCCTGGGACAAAGATCTTTGTTCAAATGTTCTTGTCATGCCATCTCTTTACTTTTTCTTTGTAGATGGTGTTGTTTTCGTAAGCATGATTTCGGATTTCAGACAGTTCATTCAAATTCATGTCTCGGTTCTTCTTTCCTTGGTGACAGTTCCAATTAATCTTTTTGATTGCCCATTCTGATTTATGGACGAGCTCTGCGGGCAAATGGCATGGTTTTCCATATACCATTCTAAACGGGGAGGTGCCCAATGGGGTCTTATAAGCCGTCCGGTAAGCCCACAAAACTTGGTCCAGGAGTTGGGACCAGTTCTTCCTGTCAGGGCGAACGAGCTTCTGTAAAATTCCTTTAACCTCCCTGTTTGACACCTCGGCCATGCCATTGGATTGTGGGTGGTAAGGAGTAGCGACACGGTGCTCGATGCTGTATTCCTTAGTCAACTTCTTCATCTCCCGGTTGACAAAGTGGCTTCCCCCATCAGATATTAAAACTTTTGGAATTCCAAACCTCGAAATAATATGATCTTTCAAAAACTTGCAAACAGTTTTGCTATCTGCAGCTCGAGTAGGGATAGCCTCTACCCATCTAGATAAATAATCTACCGCGAGAAGAATATATTCAAATCCTTGACTATTAGGGAATGTGCCCATAAAGTCAATGCCCCAAGCATCGAATACGTCACATATGATCACTGGTTGCATAGGCATGGCATCTTTGGAACCAATGGTTCCTCCCATTCTCTGACAGACGGGGCACGACCTCACAAAATTAAAAGCATCCTTAAACAAGGTCGGCCAGTAAAATCCACATTGCAATATCTTCTCAGCGGTCCTCTTCCCAGAGTGGTGTCCTCCCGCCTCCAAGGTATGGCATAGATTGAGGATACTTTGATATTCCTCTTGAGGAATACATCTTCGCCATATGCAATCCGGTCCTTCAAAGAAAAGGAAAGGATCTTCCCAATGATAGTGTCTCGCTTCAGATATGAGTCGATCGATTTTGTTTCTGGGCCAACCTTGAGGAACTTCATTGGTGACGAGATAATTCACCGTGTCTGCATACCAAGGGAGTGAGTCAATAGCAGAAATTGACTCGTCTGGGAAGGTTTCACGGATGGATTCAGATTCCGGAACTTTGTTATGTTCAATCCGTGATAAATGATCAGCCACGACATTCTTAACACCAGGTTTGTCCTTAATTTCCAAATCAAATTCTTGAAGCAGTAGAATCCATCTCAGAAGTCGTGCTTTTGCATCCTTTTTGGCCATTAAATAGCGAATGGCAGAATGGTCTGTGTAAACTGTCACCTTAGATCCTAGAAGTATTGATCGAAATTTTTCCAAGGCAAAAAACACAGCAAGCATTTCTTTTTCGGTCACAGTGTAATTTTTCTGAGCAGGGTCTAAAACTTTGCTTGCGTAGTGAATAGCATACGGGATTCCATCTTTTCGTTGTCCTAATACAGCCCCTACAGCGAAATCAGATGCGTCTGTCATGATCTCGAAGGGAAGAGACCAGTCGGGAGCTTGTAGGATGGGTGTCTCAATGATTCTTTTCTTGAGTAATTCGAAGGCTTCTAGACACTTATGATCTACCAGAAATTCGGTGTCTTTCCCAAGAAGGTCTGTTAACGGTCGGGCAATTTTTGAAAAGTCTTTGATAAATCTCCTGTAAAATCCAACATGCCCTAGAAAAGACCGTACTTGTTTCACATTTGTGGGTGGCTCAAGCTTTTTGATCACATCAACTTTGGCAGGGTCAACCTCCATTCCTTTCTTGGAGATGACATGCCCCAGTACAATGCCCTCTTTCACCATGAAATGACTTTTTTCCCAAGAGAGCACCAGATTCACTTCCCTGCACTTTTGGAGGACTCGATCCAGGTGCGCTAGACAATCATCGAATGAATCACCATGGACCGAGAAGTCATCCATGAAGACTTCCAGGAAATCCCCAACCATGTCGGCAAAAATTGCAATCATGCATCGTTGAAAGGTGCTGGGGGCATTGCAAAGACCAAAAGGCATTCGCTTGAATGCGTACGTGCCGAAGGGACATGTGAAAGTAGTCTTTTCCTGGTCCTCGGGGGCGATGGCTACCTGATTGTAGCCTGAGTACCCGTCTAAGAAACAGAAGTATTCTCTCCCTGCCAATCTCTCCAGGATTTGATCAATAAAAGGCAACGGAAAGTGATCCTTCTTCGTTGCGGCATTCAGGCGCCTGTAGTCCACACAGACACGCCATGACGTAGGTACCCGTGTCGTAATCTCTTCTCCCTCCTCATTGGTGATAATCTGGAGTCCTGACTTTTTCGGGACTACATGCAAAGGTGACACCCATTTGGAGTCGGAGATGGGATATATGAACCCAACTTTACACCATTTTTCGATCTCAGTCTTAACCACTTCCCGTAAGTTTGGATTCAATCTACGTTGGCATTCACGGGAGGGTTTAGCATTATCTTCCAAGTAAATATGGTGTGAGCACAGGGCTGGGTTAATCCCTGGAAGATCAGACAATCTCCAGCCTATAGCCTTGCGGTTTTTCTCCAAAACATTAAGCAGGCAGATCTCCTGCTCTTCGGTCAGTTGTTAGCTGATAATGACCGGAAATTGTCCTTTTTGTCCTGCAAGGAAGGCATACTTAAGTGTAGGGGGTAATGGTTTGAGTTCAGGTAAGTCAATGATATTTCTCGAATCTGGTTCTGTCCGTGATGTTTGTTTTTGTGATGTGGACACTTGTAGTGTATCAATGTTGACCACCATCGTGGTTGTATCAGGGCTCGGATCGCTAATGTTGGAATGAGGTGTGGCAATCGCCGCGTCCGATCTGTGTACCTTACTCAAGGATTGTCCATAAGGAGAATGGACTGACAGGTCCAGAGTGGCCTCTGAGTCTCCTAGAGTATAGGTAGATGCATGAATGAGCTGGCAGACTAAGTCATTAACAATTTCCTCACCATATGAGGTTGATTCTATCATTGCGGTTGGGTTTTGTCTCCAGGACCCAACTGTTGGTTCTACAATTTCAGTCTCAGTTTCTGATTTTTCAGAGTCGGTGCTCGACTCAGTGTCAGGTCTTTGGAACCTAGTTTGCTGCATTTTAAGTTCAACTTTTCCAAATTGGATTCTCCCGGATGTGTAATCAAATATAGCTCCTGCGGTCCTAAGGAAGGGTCGCCCTAGTATCATCTGAGAATCTTTCCAATTTCTAGGGACATCAATGTCAAGAATTGTAAAATCCACTGGGTAGTTTTGTCCCTCTATGTTGATGACAATGTTTCGAATCTCGCCCCTAGGTCGCTTAGTTGATGTGTCTGCGAATTGAAGTACTGCTGCAGATTGTTTAAGAGGACCTAGATTTAGATGCTCATATAGGGTTGTGGGCATGAGATTGATGGATGATCCATTGTCTAACAATGTTCTTGCAAACTTGATTTCCTTAATGTAGCTAGTGACAAAGTAAGCACCCATGTCTCTCTTCTTTCTTGACAGCTCATTTTTTATAAGACGAGATGTGGCTACTGAGAGAATGTGTTTCTTTGTTCGGCTAGGAGTTTGTTTGCTGGCCCTAGTTGGTGTGCATCTCACCTTCAGGTATTTTCGAAAAGCCGAGTCTCTTTCTATCATCTCGTCAAGGGACAGAGTGACCTTAATATTTTCCTTACATATGCGGGCCATCTCTTCATCAATTTTTTGGTTTTTTATGTTTTTCTTCTTCCCTACCGTAAGAGCACGGGGGAAAGGAATAGATTTGTTGAGATCAACATCATCACTTTTATTGAATGAAAAAGTTCGTACAGGACTCTGACTCGGACTAAAAAAAAGGGAAATTTGAGGTTAGAGGTTGGTGTCTTGGTGGCATATCTTTGTCTGACTCAGACTCTCCATTATATCCGGGTGGTGTGGGTGGGACTTGTTCTTTCTCCTCCTGTCTTCCTTTGTCAATTCCCCCAGGGTTGTGTGAATTGGTGGACACTAGGGCTATGTCTTCGTGTTCCTTTGCTCGATCAGGCATGGTTACGGTCCTTCCGCTCCTAAGAGAGATATGATAAGAGTCATTATTTGAGGAGAGCTTAAGCTCAGGTATGGAATAGTCAGAGATTAATACCTGATTGTGTCCAAGGCTATTTGGGTTAGCCTGGACTTGAGCTGGAATCACGGTCTGGGGTGCTGTCACCTCATCTCTCCAACGAGAGAGTCGATTTATGTCGACTCTCATGTCATGAAGCTCATCCAGCACTCGCTGGAGTTCTGGAGAGATAGCAGAAGAGGAGGAGGACCCTTGGCCCTGCCTGGCCTGAGGTCGCAAAAGTGGAGGTTCCTCAAAATCAGTCTGAGCGGAGGTTTCATCAGTTTGAGAGGACAAGACTTGGTCTCCACCCCAATGGCTATGTTGCCCTACCCCTTGACCTTGAATGTAGTGAATTTGGTGTATGGGTGCGGGGGGTGCAATCTTTGATACCCTGTCAACCAATTCCTCCATTTGTTTAGGCAATTTGGCTAATTTCTCCATATCAGATGATTTATGGATCTCATCCACCTTTTTATAAATCTGCTCAACCATAGTTAGCTTATCAGCTATAATTCCCATGTCAGCATTGTGACCGGTCGTCAGATTATTCACCATCTTTTTGGAGCCGGCTATGTAAGCCCGGCTGGTGGTTTGTGCACGACTAGATTCAGCAAGTCTCTCAAACACCCTGTAGACTGTGTCCTCGTGGTGCCCCATGTAGCTTCCTTCGCAGGATGCACTAACCAACCCTTGAGTCTCAGGGTTCAGCCCGCTCACAAGACTTTGGACCAGCATCATTTTACTTATCACGTGTCCTGGGCATTTCTGTACTAAGTCTGTGAATCTTTCCCAGGTTTCATGAAATGGTTCACTCGGGTGTTAGGTGAAACTCGTGAACTTTATCCTCATTTGATTAATTCTACTAACTGGGTAGAATTTCTTTAAGAACAGAATCTTGAATGTGGACCATGTCGTGACTATTTCCCCTAGATTTTTTAGCCAATAAGACGCCTTATCAGTCAAGGCGAAGGGGACAGCTCTCAACCTTATGTAGTCCTGGCTAACTTTAGGGTGGCAGAGGTTAGCACAGACTAACTTGAAGTCGTGGAGGAAGATATATGGTTCTTCATGGTTATTTCCTCCGAACTTTGGCAATAGTGCCAGGAAATGTGGTTTGTGTTCGAACGCATCCTCAGGGGGGGCAGGTCTCAACCAATTATAATCTTCATCTAATTCTGGGAGATACGTGTCTTCCATAGCAGCCTCGCCTTGTTGTATTATTGCCAACTGCGTCCTAAGTAGTTCATTGGTTTGTTCGGCAGCGGTTATCCTAGCCAAGAGGGCATGGATGGGGTCATTGTTGTTCTCATCGTCACCCGGGTTCTTCTTTGGAGGCATTGTGATTCACCTTCAGAAAGGAAGAGTTAAGTGTTAAGTGCCGGAATTGAATGAGGTTTTTGATAAGGATAAGAGATTCCTTAGCAAAGGAGTGAAAAGAACAAGACAAGGAGGATGGAGAGAATCTCTACTAGGAAGCAGACACAAAGCAAACACCAGCCAATTTTCAAGTTCACCACTCAACACAGATGAAGGCACGTCAGGGTTCGGCCGCTTATCTTTTCAGTTTTAATTTAATGACAAGACAATCTTGCAAATTAAGCGGAGCTGTTAGGTGCTGAAATATTTCATAAAGACTGTCCCGAGTTCATACAACTAGTTGCACCCACTTTCAGCCAGTATAGGTGTAAGTAAGGACCGTATAAATGGCTACCCATGTTACTTGAGGACGGTGCCTTCCGCGGTGTCCTCTAAACCACCTACTCTGCTAAGGGAAGTCGGACCGTAAACGGCTACCCGAGACCCTCACTGAAAAGTAGCTAATTGTTTTTAAAATCAGTAGTCTGAATGAAGTATTTCGGTTTTTGGCTCTACCCTAAGGTGTGCGATCTTGTCCTTAAACAAACAATGAGTGGGTTTCTCTCCACCAAACAAGAGTTAATTTTAGGTCAGTTTATTTGCAGTCACCTTGATTAGCAGTCCCGGTTTTAAGTTTAGGTTATCACTGAAGTTAATGAGAGCACAGAAATTCACGCCTAACGAGAAGTCCCAATTCCGTTAATTCCTAAGTTGTAAAACTCGAGGAGAGA
Organism: Ottelia alismoides; assembly: GCA_037367405.1. Classification (NCBI taxonomy): domain Eukaryota; kingdom Viridiplantae; phylum Streptophyta; class Magnoliopsida; order Alismatales; family Hydrocharitaceae; genus Ottelia; species Ottelia alismoides. The sequence continues at coordinate 649,461 of JAZKJV010001027.1, read as the reverse complement.
GAATTGAAAAAGCCAATGCAAGCGTAAATCAATGATGCATGCTTAAGAGAAGGACTTGCAGTGAATCCTCGCGTTCTTCATGCGGGATGCAAGATAAGGAATTTAAAATTTACACTAAATGATATGCACAGATGAAAACGCCCTAAACAGATAGTCTTATTAGCGGGAAGAATTGATTTAAAATTTGGCTAATATTGAACGATCTATAGTGCGTTTAATTAGTAAAAAGGTGTTGCCTAAAGATTACGAGCATAATCAATGATAAACAAGCAAGCGTGTATGTGCCTAAGTCCTACGCCACTCAAGTCGGGTCCCAACCACACAGAAGGGGTTGAAACAGACCCGACACACCAAAAAAAATGTTCAGTCTTAATTATTACAAGGGTTCAAAGAGAGGGACCCTGAGAATATTGCAAAAATTAAACCTATGCTAAGCTCTCTCTCACAAAATTAAAATTCGGTCTTCATAGCAGATCCTTGAATTAATATCGAAATCCAGTTTCCAGAAGTCTGCGAAGAGAGAATTTGCGGTTAGTAGCAGAAGTAAGAGAGAAATGCAAAATAAAATACAGAAGAAAAAAAATGGCACAAAATTTAATTTTCACAAAAATCAATTACCAAAATGATTTAAAAACCTAAAAATTCGTCGCTTCCCGGCATCGGCGCCATTTGATGATCGCGAAATCCACCTCTTTAATAAGGATGAATTATAGTATAGGATGCGGATTTCGGTCGTCAAAATACCACAATCTTTGAATGTTGTGGAATATTTTTACTTGGTAAGTTTACCAAGGTCGAACTCAGGGAACGGTGATTCTTAATTGCGTGGTTTTAAATCAAACTAAATAATCAATTAATGCTCGAGTAATTTGTGTGATGCAAAAATGTACAAAGCAATAATGAAGATGCGAATGTGATGCAAAAATAAATTGAGAGAACTATAAGGCTCAGGATCTGTAATTTGAACGTATTAAATCCTTAAATACATGATCATTAAATCCATCAAAATTAATCACAGATCAACATGTAATTGAGTCAAAGCTTCAGGTTAATAAATTAAGCTCAGAATAATTTGAAGCGAGATGTCAGGCCTCCAAATAATTTTTGACTCAATTCCTCGAATAGTTGGCTATAAACATAGAGGAATAGATCTAAATAAATCCCTTGTGAAATCTTAAATATGAGATTAATCATCAATAATCGCCAGAGTTTAAAATCATTATCCGACCTCCGGCAAAAATTTATCAATCAATTCTCAAGAACAAGTATGTCAAAATAAGCCTACAATAGTCAATGATGATCTTCAATTAATAATTGATAACAAACAACCTCAGATCTGTCCACAATTGATGCTAAGTTGTAGAGCACGGAATTAGCTTCGAAACGACATATCATATGCTAAAATCAGAGTCCATATGATAAAGATATGTTAAAATGAAGTTTCAGGGACTAAAATGTAAATAAAATAAAAATTTTCTTGCAAAAAGGTCCCTAGGAGGACTTATCTGTAATTAATAAAAAGTTGAGGGTCTTTTCTGAAGTTTTCCCTGGCGAGGGTATTTCTGCAAATTCTCGAAACACCAGGGGCTTTCTTGCAATTTTCCCACTTGGCACGTGCCTTGCACGTGCACCCAGGAGGCTCGGTAGCGGGGTTACGGCTCGGGTGATGAGGCGGAGATTCGGAGGTCCGGGCCTACGTGGCCGCAGGTGGAGGCTCCGAGCCTAGGTTCGGGTAGCCCGAGCCTCTAGGCTGGGGCCTAGGCTCGGGTGGCTATCGTGGAGCGCTGGTTACCGTCGGATCAAGGGCCGCCTGACCGATCCGACGGTATATGTGCTTTGCGAGGTCGGGGCGGCGCAGCCCGTGGCTAGGGCAGAGCGGCGGTGGGCGCACGACCGAAGCAGAGCCGCTGCGCGGGCGGTGGGGCAGAGCTTTGCGGCCGAAGCGCGGGGGGCGCAGTCGGCTGGCCCTAGACCGGTCGACACACGACCGGCGAAGGGTGGTCGAGGCTGAGGAGGCGAGCCCGGGGGCGGAGGTGGCGACGTGATGGCCGAGGTCGGGCGACAGGCCCTTGGCCGGTCGACACACGACCGGTCAAGGCGTAGGAGGCGGAGCGGCCCAGCGGAGGAGCGATGAACGTCGCAGGCGGAGGTGGCGATGAGGCTGCCTGGCGGAGGACGCGCTAGACCTGCAAGGTTTTGAAGCAGGAGAAAAGAAAGAAAAACAAGGGTACGGGGGACGACGTCGCCGGGGTTCGTGTGGAGATGGAGCTCCGACCTTAGCGGGGTCGGAGATGGAGATGTGCGGTGGTGTCGTCTCTCTCCGACGAGGAAGAGAAGGTACCTAGATGTCCTTGACTGGAGCAGCAGCAAGGAGCACAGGTGTGCTCCTTGGATCATGCCTGCCGGAGGGCTTGGTCTTGCCTTGCTGTCACCAAGGTGTTGAGAGATGCTCCAGAGATGGCGGATGGGTTGTGTGGCCGGCCGATGGAGCGTCTTTATAGATGGCTAGATAAGTAACGGCTAAGGGGGAAGAGTTATGGCCGATGGAGGAGGAGTGATGGTGGAGGACAACGGCTGGAAGGCGAGGGCGTTACAGGGGAAGAAGGTGAACGGAGGAAGGGGAGAGGGCAGGTCACGTGCTGGGCACGTGACCTGGGTGTGATCATGATAGAGAGTCGGGGTGCCACGTGGCACGCCCAAGGGCTGCCACGTGGCGCTCCAAAAAAATTTCAACTTTGGATAGGGAAAAGAGATAGAAGAAGACCTCAGATCAAAAAAAAATTCCTTCACGAAAGTTGTTCGTCTCGACGAGATCTACAACTTTCATGAAGGACTTGTGAGCAAATGAGGTCATCTGTGCGAAGTGGTCTTTTTGGTGGTTCTCCGTGTGTATAGAAAACCGCATTTTTGGAGTTTTGTAATTTTTTTGGTATTTTTAGAGAGGATAAAAAACTAGAAAAATTAATATAAAATACAAGATAGTTATTTACATAATAATCTATTTTTTTTGGATTTTTAATAAATAAGAAAATAGGGAAATAAACCAGAAGTCAGAAACACACAACTTTTGTACAGACTCACCACGGGCACTTGGACTCGGTTAGTTTCTTTGATTTCAGTTTTGATCTGGATTTGGATTTTTGTGTCGCTTAATAAAACTTTCATCAAAGGACATAAATGAAAAAGAAATAAAATTAAAAGAGTTAATTATGCACATAAAATCTCAGGTCAAAATTAGCAAAAAGTTAAAATGCGCAAAAGAGGCCCAAAACCCAACTTTCACATATGAGCTCCGAATTTTATGAAATTGGTCTTGTTTTGAAGGTATTTGAAAATGGAGTAATTTAAAAGTGAGCAGACCAAAATCGGATACTGTATGTGGGAGATATGCTCATTTTAGTCCGTCAGATGTGAAATTTGACTTTGGGATTATTTGACACTTATTGGGGTTAATATTTTTTTGTATTTTTTATTTAATCAAGTTAGTAATATCTACACAATGGAGGTGGTTTCGGGTCAATCGGAGTTAGAATGAATTAACTAAAAATGTGAGAAGTTAGCGGCTTTTTGGGCTAAATTACACTGGAATTTTAAATGCAATTATGCATGATGAAATGCAGATATTATTCACACATGTATGATGGCTAATAATGCTCTATTAATGTTTAATTACAGGTGAATGATGGGGGACAGAGCCTAAATGACTAATTTTAGCATGATGAATACGAGATTCATCAATACTCGATCCAGTAGATTAAAGTATGTTAATTGGCCTGGTAATATACCCATATGTTTATTGCCCCCAATATAGTCTATCTGATCATCAGAGACACTAACCGATCCACCCAATATAACAAGACATGAACGGTGTTGGATGTCATATCTACGAATCAAATACATGATTTGATTAGTTTATTTGAGTGAAAAGCATAATAATAGTGTATACTTAGAACATTATTATGTCATTAATTAATTTTTGTAAAATTAAGCATTTACTATTTCAAATGTTTTACATGATAAAAATGACTAGTTAATAAAAATCTAACATTGTTTTGATATTAATAATTATTTTTAAATTTAATATATGCATTATTTATTTTCATCTTAAGCAGAGTAGTTGTTCTTAAAAAAACTTAAAACACATATGATTGCAATATATAAAAGATACTAAATCTAATGTCCATTTAAACGATAATAAAATTCTTTAAAGGTATCTAATTTCACACATCTATTTAATGGCTGCAATCAAAAATAAAAAGTATAAATATAAATTTACCTGAATAGCGCGCGTCTTCAAATCAAGAAGCGAAAAGAAAAGGAGAGATGTAATCAAATATTTGCAAAAATATATCCGCCTTTGCTTACTCGAATAAGAATAGCAGATTGGGAGAGATGTTGAGAAGTAGAAATGTTGCTCGAGAATAGAGATTGGGAGAGATGAGAGAAGTAAAATTGAGAGAGAAAGAAGTAGAAATGAGATGTGGAGAAAGTGCGAGGAATGAGAGGGTGGGGGTTTATATAAGAATTGGAAGAGGGGACTGTTGACAATTTGGCCAACGACTCTCTCCCAAATCCGCACCTCAGGTGTTGATTTGGAAGTGGCATCCCAGATCGCCACATCAGGTGCCGATCGATGCCTATTTTTTAAATAAATTCACTTGATGCATATTTAATTAATTACAAATTATTTAATAATTATTTAAAAAAAATCCTCACGGTGACATTGGATGTCTCCCTCCTTCGTCAAGTGGGCCTCTTCTGACTTGGACGACCGCAAGTACAACAACCCAGAAACCCAGAAATCCCCTTCTTCTTCGACACCATCCACGAAACCTTCGGAGCTCTCAAGTCCGCCTTCCCCTTTGATGATCACATCAGCAGCACCGACGAGAAGACCCCTCACCTTGCCCCGAGGGCCTCCTCCCCAACGAGAAGCCGCAGTCCTCGCCAACAATCTCCTCCTCCAGCAGCCTTAGAACCCCTCCTTATTGCTTCCCTTCTCACCTTAAGCCCTCACCAACCCGCCTCCCCCTCCAGTTCTGTCGCGCAAGATCATCTCTTTGATCCCCAGCGAACTTCCTTGACATAAAGCTTTGGTGGAGTTCCAGAGCTTCCCCTTCCACAATTTACACGCGACGATGGCACTAGGACCGCCATCAGATCCCGCGTGCTTCCCTAATCCATGATTTTCAGTGCATGGACTCGCACATGCAGCACCGCCTCTACCTTCCTCCGATGCCGAGGATGGGGCCGGAGAAGGTGAAGGAATGGAGATTGGGGGGAGAGATGGCTGGAACAAAGGATGAGAAATTGGGGTACGATGAGGAAGGAGAGGGGGTGAATAAAAAATCATAAATATATAAATAAATCTCATCTATATGATTTAGCGATTAGAATAACTAAACGGCTAGTTGATTTATTGGACTAAATTAAGGGCAAGGTCTAGGATATACGACGAGTGACTGTTCAGAGTTCTACGTATAATTCCTAACTATGGAAAGTTCAACGCGTAAATATACAACTATGTAAGGTTATGTGTGTAAAAATCTCTTTTTAATATTAATAAATTCTAAATTAGCTCTCTCTTTTATCACATTATATCTTTAAAAATGACATCTAACATCTATCCATTTAGTTTGAGAGTGATTTATACGATTCTTAAATAAATTAATTATAATTGTATTATCATAAAATAGCTTAATAGAAGTACATGAAATATGAACAAAATTGAAATATCATGTATATCATAACTAACCATTTTTAGCAAATTTGCTACAACTAAATACAGATATTCCAATATTTATTTATTTTAAGAAATCTGAGGGAGACATATCACAATATGTATGTAGTTTTCCCTATAATTGATCGATCTGATATGTGTCACGTGCTCGATATGCTTCTTAATATGGTATATGCTGCTCTTTTTTATGTTAATTCTCTCTGCTAGATATATGGCCCACATAACATTGTTTTACTTATACTTGTGCAAAGTTAAAATCTAAGTATTTTTTTTGTTAATTCATTGCATATAATCATGACCTTTTACCTTGATTCTTGACAAAAAAGAAGCAATATACATAATTTATTGTTGTAATGAAAAACTAGCTAAAAACGTTATCGTTGGCGAAAAAAGTATGGTTCCTGAGAGGTCATTCAATGGTATTATACTAAAATTTAGTTAAATAGGAGGAGACCTACTTTCTACTCCAAGAGAGGTGAATCACTTCATGTATTATTGTACAATAACGACGTCGGATGTTAGAGCTTGACGAAGATGTAAAGTCTTACTCTTGAGAAACTAAGTGTGTTGCTTGTGATTGTTAAAAAATGAAAGATACAAGAAAATGTCATGTTGATAAACATGTTGCTACCTTTTTCACATATATGAGCACATCATACAAAGAGTATGGATGTTATTTTTCATTATATTCATTATAAGAAGACAATTTGCACATATTTTCATCGAGTTTAAGTGTCATCTTATGTCTATACAAGAAACTATAGTCTAAGCCATCGCCTATCCCCAAAAAATACAAGCAATGATCAATGGAAATGGTTTAATATAATTAATAAAATTATGTATATATTGCCGTATATTTAAGCTTAAATATACTAATATAAATGTCTTCATTTTAGAACTATCAAATGCTCGATGATACATGTATTCATGGTCCCAAAAAATTTAAAAAGCCAAGCTATAGGACAAGAAACAAATAATTGCAATCATTGTTTGTGGTGTTTGTGCAACAGATATGCCAACTGCACATATACATAATAAACACCAACTGCGAATTTTTTAGTACGAAGCATAGAAAGGCATGCTTTATTCCCTGCTGATGAGATTTGTCCAGTCTGTCGCAAGGCATGCTTAGACAATTTTGGTGATCATGCAATTCATTGCAGGGAGCTCACGGGATTTAAGTACATACACGATCTCGTTAGAGACGTTTTATTCGATGTCCTCAAATGCGCATGTATTGCTGCTAAGAAAGAGGTGACAACGAACTTTTTAACTGATCCACAGGAGGGAAGATCCACACTTAGACCTGCTGATATTTGATTTTTGAGTGGATAGGAGGAAACCATGCTTGTGTAGATTTGACAGGAGTTTCACCGTTGGTGGGATTGAAAAACGGGACCTTCACAGTAGGGCATGATGCTCTTAAAGCTTCTTTAGCAAAAGTGGTGAAGCACGAGAAAGCCTGCACGGAGAATTGACATGCTTTCATCCCCTTTGGTTTTGACACCTTTGGCTTCTTAGCACCGGAAGCTATTGAGCTTTTAAAGAGGATCCAAAAAGTGATGAACAGTAATGTGATGAACCCTAGGTCTATGGATGTAATGTTTAGAAGGATTGGCTTTGCAATTCAAAAAGGACTAGCGGCGCAGGTTGTTGCCCGCTTGCCTTCTGTTTCGATGTAAACTTTTCCATACTGATCGACCCTTTTTTGAAATATATAAACCCCAAATCGGATATGCACATTTCCATATCCATTTTCACTTCATCTCTATCGAATACGACTACGGTTACAGATGTGATTCGGATATGCAGTAAGAAAACCATATCCTTAAAAATACAGATACAAATTTGAGTCGGATTTTCATCGAATCCGAATACGGATCGAATAAAAAGCTGACCCGAGTATGGATCGAATAAAGAGCCAATCTAAATATGAATCGAATAAAGAGTGGATACAAATATGGATCCAATAAACATGGAGTCTGAATATGGATCGAATAAAGATCACATATGAATATGAATTGAATTTTTTTTATCAAAGGTCATAATGATTTTTTAAAAAAAATACCAGTAAAATATAAATAGGTTGCATCATAACAAAGAGAGCATCGAGGTGACATGCATTCTTTATCGTAAGCAAAAAGAGGATAGGAATTTGTAACTTTTATCCGTGTACATCCCCAAACAAACATAAGTTTATTAATATCATTATTATATTATATTATATTGTATTATATATAATACTAATATAATAACACAATATGTGGCTTATATTACGTTAGCTAGTATATAAATATTAAATGTTGCATTCGGATATCCAGATCTGGATCCCGTTATTCAAGCCATCACCATATTCATATCCTTATAAGTTTCCATCCCTAAGAAAGACAATGAAAGTGATAGCAAAGATGTTCTAATTTACTTCAATGTTGATGAAAAAAATTAAAGAGACCCGCATTTATTTGATTAAAGGTATTAAACAAGACAATTCTAGATGTAATAGACTCCAAAATGATATAAGATAAGAAGTAACAAATAATCCAATGGAGTCAGAAGTATATCTATTGTGACTATTGAAGACTCATCAGACAATAAAGTTGTTGTCACAGTAACAATCATGGAAGTATCTAATGCGCAAAACATTTAGAGATAATTTAGCAAATGAGAAGTTTAATGCAAATCACTAGCTTTTTCCTATATGACACTTTTTGTACTTATTGTCCATATTTGCAGATATAATATTAAAAAATATCTCACTATTTTTTTTAAAACGAGTTAATTTATGTTATTTTTAGACCCAATAATAAGAGAAAATGGAAAGAAATAGGAGATTATAAACTAATTAAAGCCCTCTTGAAGCTGAAACATGCATAACAAATAAAGATGACAACGACTATAAATAAGGATACTTGGGAATTTTAGAAATTAATCTTGAATAGAAGCCTCCTCGACGTGGCCTCAAATAAAAGTTACATCTTGAGTACATATTAAAAATGATAAAAATTCATTTTGATATAATTTGTGATATGCTTCATGGAAGTACTGGTGGCATTTCATATAATTCAGATGTAAAATGTAGTTTTGTGGAAATCATGCTTGGGAACTGCACCTGTCAACTTATATTGCCATTTCATATATTATATGGAAGTTTGTACAAATATGTGTAGATTTTATGTTCATTTATCGAGAGTGCAGGGCCATAAGGGTGCATCACAATATATGTACGTATGTATGTGTGTGTGTATAGGATTTTTATCCAGAGGGCCCTGTGCCCATTTGTGATAAAATGAGCCCATTTTATACACCGTTAGATCAAATCACTCGATCCCATGATTTTAGGAACCATAATGGTAACGCCAAGTTGCTTTATTTTTTAATATTAATTACTTTCCGTAAATAGCAATAGAATCCTTTGCTATCGATCTCGTGAGAACAATTTCATCATCGTCGGATTTTGTGACAGTAGTCGCTTCTCAAAAATTTTGCTACCATCCTCGCTCAATATCGTCCATGAGAATTTCCAGAAAATCTGTAAGTTCATTTTTATCTTCTAACTCACTCCTCTTCTTTTTATTTTTTTTCATTTGATTTATGATATCTTAATCCATGTGTATCATTTGCAGGTTAATACAATCTATTGTTATGTTTTTTAATACCATATCCTTCAAAAATGATGAAGACAATCGCTAGTTATTTTTGTTCCTTAGTTTTCAGAAGTTCTGTAAGTTTCCTTGTTTTCTATCTCATTCTCCATTTCATTTGGATCAAGATTTATCATTCTCAATTTTTTTCTTAATACAGGTGTATCGATTGCACATCATTACAAATTTTAGTAACATTTTTTTTCACCTTCAACATAATATATCGGATACAGTAGTAATGGTTAAATGTTGAATCTCTAATGTTTTAAAGGTTCGGTAATTTCTGCAATCATATAAGTAACAATCCTTGACTTTTTAGTAATATGCACTCTCGGATTAGTATTTTTTCTTTATTATTAATGTTTTACTCAATATTACTTTTGAAGTTCATTGATTACTAACATAAAAAGTTAATTTTTCATGTTTTTTTCATAAGTAATAATGAGAGCGTGACCAGTAAAAAATTTCAAAGGATTTGTAGCATCGTGAATTGACTTTATTAAATTTTTTAATAAAAACATATCAAGTAATTTTCGTTCTGTTATCAGTAACTTTTTTTAAAGTAACAGTAAGTCGCTAGGTGTCACAAGTAACAAAATACAATATAATAGTAGTAATGAGTGTGTGGCCAATAATACATGTTAAATGAGCGGTAATATCATGAATAGCCTTTAGTAAATTTCTTTAATGTATCAGTAAGTCGCTAAATATCTCAAGTAAAAAAATTCAATATAAATGTTACTGATGTTATACACTGATTTTGGTATGTCATTTTAGTTACTAGTGTTATACACTGATTTACTAATGTCTCGTTCTTAATTACTTTTGAATCCAAATCAACTACTAACATCATTATTTCATATGGCTACTGTTTTGTAATATTTCTCCCATGTGTTACTAATACGTTGGCAAAAATTACAAATTACTTGATCACGACTACATTATAATTACAATTCATTATTTTATTTTTTCTATTCCGTGATTAATTCTTACGAGTTACATCTAATTTTTACTGCTTTATTTTTTCAGGTATCCTAGATGTCTGGATCATCAACCATATTACTTGCGATGATAAACTCTTTTCTCATAGATTCCTACGTGGAGTCATCATCTCTCTAGATCATCATATCGCAGAACGATCAATATATTTATCATCATGGAGGCGCACATGTCATATTTTTCCATGTCTATTAATTATCAATCGTTTATGTGTACACATTTGTCATTTGTTTTAGAGAAAGATGATGTATAAGGACACAAATTCATTCATTTGTTTGTTACTAAGCTCTGGTTAGGAGCTTGAATTAATAAAATATGTTATGTGGTATATTTGGATGTTGACTACTTCAATTGTATAGGTAAGAATGAGACCAAAATAAGTAAAATCTAACTAGTAATACAAGTTATTGACATCGGTAACTTGGTATAATAAAAAAAATTTCATAACAAGTAACTTGTAATGCTATCATCTGTAATATTTTTGAAGTATAAGTAATTTATTAGCATACGTAAGTAAGACCATATAACTTGTATCAGTAACTATGAGAGAAAGACCAGTAACTCCTAACAAAACTTTTGTAACATCTACCATTAGTATCAGTAAATTGATATATTAAAAAAGTATATATTTTTAGTGTTTCCATTAGTAACATTATTCGAAGTATAAGTAATGTTGTCACCAGTAACATTATTCGAAGTATAAGTAATGTTGTCATTAGTGTTTCCATCAGTAATATTATAACAAGTAACTTGTAATGCTGTCATCTGTAATATTTTCGAAGTATAAGTAATTTATTAGCATACGTAAGTAAGACCATATAACTTGTATCAGTAACTATGAGAGAAAGACCAGTAACTCCTAACAAAACTTTTGTAACATCGACAATTAGTATCAGTAACTTAATATATTAAAAAAGTATATATTTTTTAGTGTTTCCATCGGTAACATTATTCGAAGTATAAGTAATTTGTTTAGGATACGTAAGTAAGATTATATAAAATTGTACCAATAAGAGAGAAAGACCAATAACACCTAATAAAATTACTTGTAATGTAGACATTATTAGTTAGACAAGTAACTTTATTGTTACCATCAGTAACACTTTTTGAAGTATCAATAATTTGTTATGATAACTTGTAATGCTGTCATCTGTAATATTATCGAAGTATAAGTAATTTATTAGCATACGTAAGTAAGACCATATAATTTGTATCAGTAACTATGAGAGAAAGGCCAGTAACTCCTAACAAAACTTTTGTAACGTCGACAATTAGTATCAGTAACTTAATATATTAAAAAAGCAAATATTTTTTAGTGTTTCCATCGGTAACATTATTTGAAGCATAAGTAATTTGTTTAGGACAGGTAAGTAAGTAAGGTTATATAAAATTGTACCAATAAGAGAGAAAGACCAATAACACCTAATAAAATTACTTGCAATATAGATATTGGTATTAGTTAGACAAGTAATTTTATTGTTACCATCAGTAACACTTTTGAAGTATCAATAATTTGTTATGATATGTAAGTAACTAAGGTAATATAAATTTTTTACCGACTTTGGAATAATCATAAAATTACAAGCACACACAATGATACAAATTGTTCATTCAAGAGTTAACGCACCATTATCTGTGTTGTTGAAACATCAATTGCAAAAATAAGAAATCATCAATAAATTCTTTCACTTTAAAAATTAAAAGATATTCATTTTAGAAAGTTTGAATTAAACCCTTTGTTCGTACATTACATAACAACCTTAAAAAATTTATACTAATTACAAGTGAATTTGACATTTCCCTCATACATTTACATAAAATTGTATCTAAAAAGAAGCTAATGAAGAATTCATTTTCCAGACTTCTTTTCGCCTCCACACTTCAGGAAAATAGAAGCAATCTCGACTCGGAGTTTAGGTATTTCTTCAATATCAAATCCGAGCGCGACGTCATTGCAATTGAAGTCCATGCTGCCTTCAAGTAACACCTAACACATAAAACAATTTTCGAAACATCAGTAAGTTTGATATTATAAAACAAGATATATGAAAAGTAATATTCATGTTGCATTCAGTAACAATATTTGAAGCATCAGTAAGTTTTTAAAATACGTAAGTAACCAAAGTCATATTAACCTGAATAAGTAATAATGATAGGAATACTAGTAAGACATAACGATTTTTTAAACATCAGCAACTGGCATCGGTAATCTGTTATAATAAAATAAACATATATGACAAGTAAATTTTAGTGTTGTCGTCAGTAACACTATATAAAGTATCAGTAATTTCTTAGGATATATAAGAAACTAAGGAAATATAACTCTATCACTAAGAATCTGGGTTAGAATTGTAACTCATAACATATTTTTTTATAACTTATCAGATAGTATTACCGATATAATATAGAAAAAACTTACGAATCAAAGCCATGTATCTCAAATAGTATTACCTTTAAAATAAATTTTGAAGTATCTCCAAGGATTAATAGTTGATATATATGAACAATCGCAACTTAGGAATCCAAAACTTCTTATCAAATAGTATTACTACTATAATATCGAAAAAAAACTTACGAATCAAAGCCCTGCATCTCGTTTTGGTCTGACCGCCGACGGAGGAACAATGAGATTCAAAACGCCATTTTGGAAGAAAAATGCGGCAATGGGGAAGATGTAATCGCGTTTGTAAAAAAGGAAACATGATTACGAGCAGAATGTGGAATCTGTTATGCAAACACATACTTTAATGCTAAAAATGGTATTTAACGTAATTCTACTTTTGATGGTTGGATTAACATCCAACGGATGGTAGCACGGGCTCAACCCAACTTTAATGGGCACAGGGCCCTCTAGATAAGTCCCTCCTCTCTCTCTCTCTCTCTCTCTCTCTATATATATATATATATATAGGGGGGGGTGGCTGGGGAAGCTGCACCCAGGGGTGTAGCTAACTAGCTGCATCCGACCATTTTTTCATTGATTTTTTGTGTTTTTTGAAATGAAGCCTATGGGGATTTAAATCACAACATTTCACCATGATATCATATCAATTTCAAATAAATTCGATACTTCTATCATCTCCATCAAAGACTATCACATTTTAACGATATCAGAATTATTGAAATTGTCCCTATCTTGATGGGCATGTTAGGAATGTTTGTTTTGCATGAAATTTGAAACACATATTCCACACAATAAACTAAGTACATCCGCACAAGTTTCCTTCAAAAAAATCAAAAATCAATAAGAAAAATAGCCGGGTGGAGCCAGTTGGCTGCACCCCCGGTGTAGCTTCCCTTTTCCCATATATATATATATATATATATGAGGATGGGGAGCTTGCACCTATATCTTCCATATTTTTTTACTTTTTTGAAAAATTCCACCGTGTATATTCACCTATATATCCCTCCAATATGCCATTCAAATTTCGTCAGAAATAGAGACCAGAAACAGAGACTCTTATGACCTCCATCTAGAACAGGTAATTTTAACGGTCTTAGAATTGCTGTAATCGGCATGTTCTAGATGGAGGTAATAGGAGTCTCTGTTTCTGACGAAATTCGAATGCCATATTGGAGAGATATATAGATGAATATACACGGTGGTATTTTCAAAAAAGTAAAAAAATATGGATGATATAAGCGTCGGTGCATGTAAAGTTACATGCACCTTGATGCAAGCTCCCCATCCTCTCTCTCTCTCTCTCTCTCTCTCTATATATATATATATATCGGATTCCATTTTACAATGAGTTGTGCATGATCTTTGATAAATGTCGTGCTACAGGAGAGAGTTGACGAGATTGATATCGGAGTGGCAAATAAAAATGCATACAATGACGAAATTGAAAAGAATGATATGGATAATGAATCATCATTCCTATCAATATAAATACAAATAATAATTGTTGCTATTTGAGAAGAAAATTGGGGGTTGATAATATGTGGAAAGCTATTATGGATACCGCAAGTTTAATTTCTTCCGAGATTATAGTGATATCAACACAATTTACTCAAGCACTAGGTGTTTACGTTACATAATATAGAATATTCAAGGAAGAAAGGAAGCAGTTTAATGTACTGATAACAAAGAACATCATGACTTATTTGAAGATGGTCTATGATCCAGAAGCAGCAAATATATGCTTCACATTTTCAGACGATCATAAAGATGACTTTGTTAAAGAATTCTTGGTTGGAAATAATTAGATCTGGGAGTAGTGTTAGTAATCTTTTCCTTAAATTTGAATAATACGACATTTAAATTTTTTAATCAATAATTTTTGATATTTAGAAATATTAGTTTCATTCTTCAAGAATGGTGGTTTACATCATTAGAAAATAGATCAATTTGCAAATCAAAATGATAGTGCTTTATAAAAATATATGAAGGTGTACTTTTTCATAGATGACATTGTCGTAAATTAATGTTGAATGGAAACTACAAAATATTGAAGTATACTTCAGTATGTAAGAAAATAGCAAACGCATTTAAAATCAATGGTGACCTTTTTTGTGATTCCATTCTTGCTTTGACACTAAAGACAACAAAATGAATAATGAACTTATTTGATGATTTCATTCTTTTTTTAACCAAACATTATAATGGAATGTAACAGTCGAAAAATTTCTAGACGGAAAGGCAATCCCTTCCTATTACCATTTTTTGATATGGAAAATGTCAATTTTAATTGGCATTACTCTCCCATTAATTACCGTCTCATTATATCAATAAAAACCCACTAGTCTCAATTCCTCACACCTCCCCTACGTCACATTCCATTTCAAAGAGAAAGCGAGTAGGAGAGAGGAAGAGAATTAGAGAGAGACCTTACCAAGAATCCTTCTTCATGGAAGAGAATGAGAGAGAGAGATATATTTGTTTCCATTTCTTATTTCATTTAATTCTCATTGTTAATTTCATTCCATTATAGGTTCATTTCTTCATGTTATTAATTCCATTCTTTGTAGTTCACTTCCATGACACCAAGCATACCATTAGGTCTCCAATCCGTTATCGAGGAAAATTGACCACGACAACTTGTTAGGTTCGAACCCAAATGTACTCATTGACAACAATCCAAAATACTTAAGCCCGAATTGTCAAGTAGTAATCCCCACCACTTATAACTCACTCTCACATTTTGTGAGTTTTAGATGCGAGACTATGTTTGGAGGCATGAGTGTTAGACCCCCCCATTTATATTCACAATGTCTTCGTTGCGACATGCCACATCACTTATTTCCAGTAACAGTGACGGTTGGACACTTTATGTAGTCATTTCCTCTTATCTCTTTGTAGGGGTGGCTCCACCTCTCGAGTAGCCCTTTCCACTATCAAAGGTAAATTGGATCTGATACCATTTGTAATGTCACGGGCTTAGGTCCCTAGTATTACTCTGATACCATTTGTTACAGAATGGGTCGGGTTGACCGGCGCAAGCATGCAACATTTGGTCGCATGATCGAACTGTTACCGAGTCATGCCCGGTAATCAATGAGCAGAGAAATATAATATTTTAAACTAAAGTTCAGTCAACTTAATAGTTCTCTTATTATAACTCCATCATGGATAACATTGCAAAAAGGGATTAACAAGTAAAGCAGCATAACAAGTGTTCCAGTGCATATAACGACATCCTTTTATAAACGAGCGATGGTCCGTACTGGTTCACTTCACGAAGACAGGTAGTTCGCCTTGAACTGGAAACAAATCAATGTCCATATTCCCTTGAAAAAAACGACAACACTTGTTATGAGCCTAATGCTCAGTACGTGCCGAGTTGGGGTCAAGCCGGCTAGCACAGAAAAACAAGTTTCCTTATGCTATTTTAAAC
The DNA here is from genome assembly GCA_037367405.1 of Ottelia alismoides. Classification (NCBI taxonomy): domain Eukaryota; kingdom Viridiplantae; phylum Streptophyta; class Magnoliopsida; order Alismatales; family Hydrocharitaceae; genus Ottelia; species Ottelia alismoides. The sequence goes on along the minus strand of JAZKJV010001027.1, from coordinate 633,241 downwards.
CGTTAGAAACATAACCTCTTACATGCAATCACTTATCAACACAGCTATACAATTTATATAATAATCTCGTTGCATATGATACTAACTTGTTCTCATACACTGTCATTATGAGACTCATATTTCAAATAAACATTCATACGAAAGATATTCTTCCGAATCCGTCCATTGAAGCCATAATTTATATATATACTCTTTAAGTTTTCCATATTTGCATATACGCCTTAACATTGTCATATTTTCACAAATACCCTTAGAATTTTTCATAGTTGTGCATATGCCCATTACAATCATAACACTTGCACAATGCCATTACATTGCCATAGTTGCACACAAATGCCTTAGCAATTTCAGAACTGTACACATACCATTGATTTGTTTAGTGATTAAAGTTGTCTTAATTGTTAAATCCTTAAACGACTTTGGTGTCTTTGTTGGCTTTGGTGGTTTTACCGTCGGCACAAGTGATCCATGAACATGACATACATGATAGTGTAGCTACAACTGTAGAGGACTTATCTTTTGCCTCAACTGGTTCCTTCAACCGTATGCCTCCGGAAGGCATTGGCCCCTTTAGGCTTATGATAATTGGATCTAGCGGTGGCTTCCACCATTAGGTGTAGCACATAGCTCGTTATCGTGCCATTACACATGTTGAGAAAAATTCCAATTATTTTAATATCATTTCCTTTTTCCATACCATAGTGGTGTAGGTGAGCAATGCAACTCTAGATGACACAATCAACTTTTATGACTTCATGGCTTTAGTATTCATGGTGATTTTATTTTTCTTAATGATAGTAGACAGTTGAACATTTATATATTACTTGTAGACATTTAGTTCTTCTTAATTTTCATAAATACTTTCAATATTGCATACTTGTAGACATTTATATGTTAACGATCATAGTTAAGCATTTCTTAATTTCTCCCCTTTAATTATCATTAATTATTGATAGTACATACCTAGATCATATCATAAATAATTAATTTTGTAAGTATGACGTACTTCAGCATTTATCATTCATAAACATATCATCTTAATAACTCATAAACATTGTCAATAGGGAGTTACGTGAATTAGTTTCCTTAAACTTATATATAATTGATAACAAAGATAACAATTGTTATGGTCTATGTGCATAAAGAGACACTGAACTATCTATTAGTAATACATATTAAAGAAACAACAACACCCGTACGCATATGTTCCTTGTACTTTCTCTGTATCTTAACCTAATGTGACTATGAACAACCGTTATAAAGTTGCCATATAATGCAATGCCAAATACCTAGTGATTATCTTTTGATAATAAATCCATGCATAATGGACGGTTACTGCATCACGAGATCACATGGGGACAACTAAATGTGTAGACATTTCTAACCTAACCTGTTTTTTTGGCCGTGTACTTTATCTCTAAAATAGGTTGCAATGGAGTATAAAAGAATTGAATATGGTGAAATGGACTATAAAAGAATTAAATTCTTGAGGTGGTTATGTGATAACAATATACTCAGATTTCATTGTACGTAGAATTCAAGAAGATACAATTATAATTAATTTAAAAGAACTTTATCTTTGAAATAACATTTAAGATGAATCCATGGATTCGTGGGTAATCCCAATTCCCAATCAATCGGACCATTGCTTATTACTGAGTTGTTCAAGGATGCCTCATTTTGTATGGCGATTACAACATGAATAAATCTCAATCAAAATCCATTAACATTGACAGTAATGAAATCAAAAGTTGTTTACACCTATTTGATATGAACTGAAGCAAGCTATTTATAATTTTCGCAAACATTCTTATGGTTCGACACATACCTCAAGGCCGATGGATTCATATCTACTAGTTAACGCTACGTCTTCTCCTTACTCCCGAACCTTCGCTCTCCTCCATCGAATTGACACCGGTGTTCCTTGCGACAAGAGCAATTGCTTGGTGAGATCTCTCTCTAACTCTCCCTCTCTCCTCTCTCTCTTTCTCTCAAATTCGCAAGGGCAAGTGGTGTGATATTGAATTTTTATGCCTCTCAAATGGGAAATCAATGGACATTACTACCCATTAATTTTAGAATTAAATCAATATTTATAAATATGGAAATAAAAGGAAATTTTATTGGAAAAATTCTAGCTGTTACAATCTACCACCCTTAAAGAAAATTTCGTCCTCGAGCAAGGGACATACCGAAAAGTTGTGGATGCTTCTCCCGTATTTCACTCTATAGCTCCCTGGTCGCCTCCTCTTTCTGATGATGCTGCCAAAGGACCTTGACCATCGGAGTTATACATCGACGAAGCTGATGGTCTCTACGATCGACTATGCGGACATGTTTCTCCTCGAAAGTGGGATTGTGCTAAATATCGATGACCTCATGTCTGATCACGTGTGAGGGATGAGGAGTGTACTTCCTCAACATAAACACGTGGAATACATCGTGTAACTTCGAGTAGTGAGGTGGTAATGCAATATGATACACCACCTTTATGACTCGTTGTAGAATCTCAAAAGGCCCAATGTATCTAGGAGTAAGTTTCCCTTTCATATTGAATCACAATAGAGTTTGGTTGGGGAAATATTTAGAAATACACGCTCTCCAACTGCGAAACTCAACTCCCTTCGATGATCAACATATGATTTCTGCCTACTTTGTGCTGCCAACAATCTCTTCATGATTAGCTCAATACCTTGCTTATTGATTTGGACTAGCTCTGGTCTCAAATATGCTTCCCACCAACATCACTCCAACATGAGGATGATCTGCAAGGTCTCCCATATAATGCCTCATAGGGAACAATCTTGATGCTCAAATGATAGCTGTTATTATAAGCAAACTCTACTAATGGAAGATGTCTATTCCAGCTACCTGCAAAATCCATAGCACAAGCTCTCAATATATCTTCCAGTGTCTGGATGATCCTTTCTAATTGACCATCAGTCTGCAGGTGAAATGAAGTGCTGGACTTTAATTGAGTTCCCATAGCATCTTGAAAGCTTTTCCACAAGTGAGATGTGAATCTAGTGTCTCTATCTAATACAATTGATGCAAGAACACCATGTAACCTGATGATTTCATTCACATATAATTCATCTAGACTATCTGTCGATTGATCCAAGCAGATAGGTAATAAATGTGCTGATTTGGTCAATCGATCAACAATCATCCATATGGTATCATGACAATGCTTCTTGATCTTGGGTAGACCTGTAACAAAGTCTATCGTTATGTGTTCACACTTCCACTAAGGTATCTCTAAGGGTTGAACAGAGCCTGCTGGACTCTGATGTTCAGTCTTGACCTGCTGACATACCAAACATTTAGAAACAAAATCCGTGGTACCATTCTTCATCTTTGGCTACCAGAAATTCCGTTACATATCCTTGTATATTTTCGTTGTGCCTGGATGGATAGTGTACATTGATCTGTGAGCTTCATCTAGTATCTCATGCGTCAACTCAACATCACTTGGAACCCATAATTTGTTGCTATACCTTATAGCACCATCGATTTCGATTGTGAAATCAAACCTTCTTTCTTAGATGCCTCCTTTTAGGAAGATTGGCATCTATTTTCTGTGTTGTCATGATCTTCCCAATTATCTTGCATTGGATTCTAAGGCTTGCAAATGATATCTTTCTTGCATCGCTAAAGAAAGGCTTCCAATCTTCGAAATCATTTATCATCTTCCATTGAAGTTTTAGGCTAGCTAATTTGCCTTCCCACTTTCTCATTAATACATCAGCTACGACATTTGTCTTTCCTGGATGAAAGTTAATGGAAAAGTCATAGTCTTTTAGGAACTCTAGCCAGCGTCGCTGTCTCAAATTAAGTTCCTTATGGGAGAAAATATATTTGCGGTTCTTATGATCACTGAGCACCTCAAACTATTCACCGTAAAGGTAATGACGCTAAATTTTAATATCAAAGACTGCCGCTGCCAACTCCAAATCATGAGTAGGGTAGTTTCTCTCTTGTGGTTTTAGCTGTCGTGAGGCATAGACAATGACTTTGTCACTATGCACAATGACACACCCGAATCCCGTGCCTGATGCATCTAAATACACAATGAAACCTCCACTACATGATGGTAAAGTCAAGATTGGAGCTGTAGTCAATCTCTGCTTCAATTCTTGAAAATTCCGTTCACCCTCCTCATACCATACAAACTTCACATCCTTTTGGGTGAGCTTTGTTAATGATCTTGAGATCCTTGAAAAATTTTTAATTAATCACCGATAGTATCCGGCCAAGCCAAGGAAGTTATGGATCTCAGAAACATTCTTAGGCTGACTCCAATTCATTACTATTTCTACCTCAATGCCATCCTTGGATACTGCATGACTAAGGAATACAACTTCATCCAACCAACAATCACACTTAGAGAATTTTGCGTAAAGATGGTGTTGTCGTAAGGTTTTGAACACAATATGCAAGTGTACTCGATGTTGCTTTGGATCAGATGAGTATATCAAAATATCATCCACAAACACAATGACAAACTTGTCAAGGGATTCTCGGGATACCCTATTCATTAGCTCCATAAAAGCTGCATGAACATTAGTAAGACCACAAGGCATGACCAAGAATTCATAATGGTCGTACCTAGTTCTGAAAGTGGTCTTCGGTATATCCTCCTCTTTTATATGAAGTTGATGGTAACCCATAAGCAAATCGATTTTTGAGAATATTGTTGCTCCCTGCAAATGATCAAATAAATCATTGATGTGCCATAACATGTATTTGTTCTTCACGGTCACTTTGTTCAGACCTCGATAATCAATGCAGAGTCTAAGAGACCTAATTTTCTTTTTCACAAAGAGGATATGTGCTCTCCATGAGGAAACACTGGGACGTAAAAATCCCTTATCCAGTTGTTATTGTAACTGCTTCTTTAGCTCCTCAAGTTCTGCAGGAGCCATTCTGTACGAAGCTTTGGAAATCAATATCGTTCTCGGGATAACATCAATTGAGAAACCAACCTCTCTATGAGGAGGTAGTGCATGAAGATCGTCTGAAAATACACCGGCAAAATCTCGGACCACATTAAATTTTCAAGGCATGCATGAGATGATTCAGTGTTAATTATACTAGCTAGGTATGCAACGTAACCTTCAGCCAGTAGTCAGCTTGCTTGCAAAGATGAGATAACCAATCGGCCACTCTTACTAGTGCCTCAAACGACTATCTCCTTATGATTTGGTCTGCTCAAGACCACCTTCTTCTCTTTAGAATAAACCGCGTTATAGTTTTCCCATAACCAATCCATGTCCAATATGACATCATAGGTTGTGATTAGCAATAGGATCAAATTAACAGTAAGTGTGTCTCCTCCTATCATAACAACTATGTCCTTTAAGTACATACCGTTGCACTAATATCACCCATTGGTGAAGAAACTATAAGTGTATATGGAAGCTCAACATACTCTAAGTTCAGTTTCTTGCGAAAGCACTTCAAATAAACGAATGGGTGGCCCCTGAATCAAAAAGAATATGACATGAATGCATTGTAATTAGAAGAATACCTTCAACGGTTGTGTAAGCATTCTTTGCATCCTTGTGTGTAATGGCAAACACCGTTCTTGGTACCTTCTTCTTCTGCTCGAATGGCTTCCTCTGATCATTGAAATCTTTCTTGCAATCTCTCACAAAGTGACCCTTTTCTCGACACTTCAAGAATGCTCCTGTTAGTTTGTAGCACTCCCCTAGATGTCTTCTATCACAATGTAGGCATACTTCCAATGTATAATTCCTATTGGTTGGGACATCTTCGGTCCTTGTCTTCTTTATGTTTACTACAATGTGATGACTCTTGTCATTGTAACTTGACTAGTGAGGACACTTTTGAGGGTTTACTTGATGCATCCTCTCGGGCTTAGGCTCCCGATCCATTATCAAGGAAAACTAGCCCTAACAAGTAGGGGAAGGAGATTGTAACACCCATACCCCCAAACATAGTCCTATATCTAAAACTCATAAAGTGTGAGAGTGAGTTATAAGTGTGGGAAATACTACTTGATAACTTGGGCTTGGTGGTTGTCCAGGACGCTACAAATGGTATCAGAGCCAATTTCCCTCTGATAGTGGAAAGGGCTACTCGAGAGGTGGAGCCACCTCTACAAAGAGATAGGAAGAAATGGCTAGCTGGAGCGTCCAGCCGCCATTGCCACTGGAAATAAGTGATGAGCCATGTCGCAATAAGGACATTGCGAATATAATGGGGAGGTTGTAACACCGATGCCCCCAAACATAGTCCCACATCTAAAACTCAAAAAGTGTGAGAGCGTGTTATAAGTGGTGTGGACTACTACTTGATAACTTGAGCTTAAGCATTTTGGGTGGTTATCAACGGATCCATTTGGGCCCGAGCCGAATAAGTTGTCAGGGCTAGTTTTCCCCAAAAACGGACCAGGGACCTAAGTCCGGGACATTACACATACTGACCGTTAATGACTTGAACTAAATCATGGTTTATTCCCGTCATGGTGTAGTTAAGAGAGGGATAATGGCCAAAATAAAACCATACCCTTCACCTGCAAATGTTACATGAATTTGATCCTTTGGTTGGGATTATCTTTAGAAAGAAATTATTGACTGCTAGTGGCTTCTGTTGTCTAGAGATTCTGCACGGGGAGGACCGAGGTCCTCGATGGGAGATGGATCTTCTCATATTGATGCAGTTTTTGCCCAGTTTGAGGAGCTAGACGGAATTTTACCATGAAAGAAAGAATCTCAGGAGTCCTTCCGCAATTTGTTTTTTATGTATTATGCAATTTTCTATTTTTGAAGTCCATAGTCTAGGGTTTTGCTCCCATTGTTATAAAAGGAGTATCATAGGGAAAAGGGACGGCAATTTTTTGGGGAATACAACAAAAAACCTACGGGCCCCTCTCTCCTCTATTTTCTTCCCCTCTACCCGAAACTCCTTCTCCCACCGTTTCCCCCATCTAACCTAACCTTCTCCTGTTAGCAATGTGAGCTCGAGGCGAACCATTCCTACAATAAATGCTATTGTAATAAATGATTTATCAATAAAAGTTATTGATTGTGTTTCACTCCCTTTCTGATATTGAATGAATGAATGTACTATAAGGTCCCTCTGTACAATTAGGGTTATGTACCATGGCCAACTTGATAATCATACAACTGTTGATTCGTTGAATGAATCATAGAGGCTGATGCTTGGATGAATATCTAAGGAGTTAGATAGAGGACTCATCAAGCATCATCAATGATTGACAAGTGATGATCTCCAGCCTGAGAAGGAGATGGCAATCCTTTCTCATTAGGCTGATATATGATCGACCTCTTGATGCAGGTCCTCTGCATGGGAATAGTGATTCGGAGGTATCAGATTAGTTGAGTCAATGGGTTGACTTAACGAGATCGAGATAACCAAAGACCTATGATGAATGTTGTCACATCACAGGCAAACATCCTCTGACCAGAGATAGATGTATTGTTATATGTCTGAGTGTGTACATTTGACAAACCAATAGGTTGATGACCTAACCAAGGTCTATATACCGGCGAGATGGTGTGCATGTAAGGGCATATGAGTAATACGATCTCTCAAAGGGATCATACATGTTCACTTGTGAGCCGGGAGACATGAGCTTACTCATGAGGTATTGGGATTGATCAAATTCCATGCATGGTCGTCATGCTTTGGAAGCATGACATGAATTTGAAGGTAAGATATATGCTTTGTGAAAGCATATGATCTGTACCATATCCCAAGGACCAAGATTGAGAAACTTAGTGATTAGACCATGAAGATGACAGTGTAAAAGTGATCTATATCTTCAGGATGATCATGAGTCTTCCAGTATGCAGGATGTACAGGTATTGGGAATACTTGAGGGAGATTTGATCATAAACAATTGTATAACCATGATGCTTCCATTCCGAGGGAGTGATGAAACAGGTCTGGATTTTAGTGACTCTTCTCAGTAGAGAAGTGACCTAATCTTAGTCCATGTACTGGACATTGATCTGAATGAGATTTAGATACAATGAGAAGATTATGTTTACGGTCTTGATTTAATCAAGCATCTATGAGAGGTCCATGGGATCTGGATTTGAGATGTGATCTCAATATTCAGGTCACTATACGTGGAACAATAAAATCGCCATGTCCTTATCTCCAAGTATCTGAGGAGAGATAGCATTGTTCTTGAATGGTTCAAGAATAATTCCATAAGAACTAATCATTGAGAAATTGATAATTAAATGTGATTTAATTATCATGACGTATGAGGAATTATCCAATATAATTAAATGTGATTTAATTATTATGGATAAGAATAACATGGATAACAATATCCAATTATTCATAATATATTATAAATGTGATTTATAATGTATTAGAGAGAGTTAATTATAATTTATATTTGTAGATTAATTATTAATGTGTATTGGATACACATTGTCTAATTAATTGAAAATGTAAATTATATATTGTTTTGGGTTGTGAATAAGATTCACAATTTTCCAATGTCAAGATTGCAATATTCTCAAAATTAATTGTGAATTATTTTTGGTGAATAAAATCCCAATAGAAGTTGTTGGATAAATAATGGAGAGAAAATCAAGGAGATACGCAATCTCATGGAAATCCATGAGATTGTTCTCCCCACTTGGAAGGAGGTGGCGGCACCCAATTTCCTTGTAGAATTGGTAGCCGTCCACCCTATTTCATGGGGGTGGATGATCTCCTTTGTATTCTACTCCTTATTTGATTGATTTAATTTTGGTATTAATGTATATTTGATTTATCAAATATATTTAATTTAAATTAAATCACAAGTTGTTGGTTTTTACCAACAACAATCTTGACCCTTGGATTGACATAAATCAATCTCACCTATTGATTTTATATGTCCCATGGATTGAGATCCATGGATCCCAAAACCCTATAAATAGAGAGGCATACCTTGCTCTCTTGTACATGCTATTTGGTAGAACATCTCTCTCTCTCTCTTTCTCCTCTCACACGCCAACCCTCTCTCTCCCTCTTCTTGGTGGCCGTCCACTATACCCTAGAGGAGAGACTCGTCGACGCCCACGCCACCGTGCCACCGCTTCGACGCTCTGCGGTTCTCCATCTACTTGGAGTGCTTCACTCACGAAGGAGACGTTCGATCTCGTGCGACGAGATCAAGAGCAATCGTGCTTGGATCAACTTGTTGGATTGCGAGGACAACACGACTCAACCCCGCGCTCGCAAGCCATTTCTCCGATGATCGGACTTGAGACAGGAGGTCTCTTTTCTTAGAGACTCGATCAACCACGCTTCAAGAGGTATTGCATTATACTTACTGTGGTTATAGATGAAACGATCCGAGAATCGTTCTTGGATCATGTGGTTTCATCACATGAAAATTTTAAATTCCGCTGCACCGAACTACTAGTACGACTAGTCGTTCTCCGTCGTATCCGATACGACGATCACGCTTCCGTGATGCGCTTGAGGATTTCTCCATATCCTTCAAGTGGTATCAGAGCCTTAGGTCGATGGTTTTAAATACGATCCGCAAACCTAGGACGACTTGGGTTCGTGGAAGTCGCGAAAGTTTTTATCGCATTTGATTTTCGCACTTCTGTTTAGTGAATAAATTCAGCACTGTTCAAAATTTTTAAACACAAATTTAACACGATTTTGTTCCCCATTAAATAAGGAAACCATAGGATATGAGTTTACGTAATTTGGATTTCGTTTGCTTGAGATATGGTTGTTTTAATAAACATGTATGCACTGTTGCGGGAACTGCAAATCTTAACATGATTAATAAGTTAATTATTGTTTATAATTGCCTCGAAATGCGTAAAACATCACTTGGGTTCTGTCCTAAATCAAATTAGCAATCTATGAAAATTGATTTTGTCTAATTTGGATTTAGTATGATTGAGATATGCTAATTTTAGTAAGTAGGGGTTACTGCTGAAATTACATTCCTAATCAAGAACCATATGATTGTCAATTAATGAAATTAATTGTTAATTTCGAGAAATAATTATGGAAAATATTTGAGAAATATTGGAAGATGATTATTTCCTTAATTGACTTGGCCTCAACCAATTAGTTGATTAGATTTGATCTAGATCATAATTGGAAACACAATCATCAAACTCCTTGCTTGAATAGGATTGAGAATTTGTCTAGCAAACTATATGGTATAACTTCAGTTGAAGAACCGATGATCATCTCAAGTACAAATTGATCTATTTAGCATTATCCTTTCCCGAGGCGGATATGGTGTCTATTCGGAGACGCTGGGATATCGGGTTGCAACGTATGTGGTCCGTCCCACTCTCGTCGGTACGGGCCATGACATCGGGTAGGACCTGGATAATGCCGAAGAAATCAAAATGTATTTTCTAATTATTAAAATACGAATTAAAACGTACTTTGAGAATAATACCATATATATATTCAAGTATAACAATCAAGTTTGATTGATTGAATTGGATTGGTAATTAATTTGATATGATTGAATTAATTATGTCCAATTAGAATACTCTAATATGATGAGATTTGATAACTCCCTTGGAAGAATTAATTATATGAGTGTGATTCATGATAATTAATTAAATTTGAATAAGAGGTGAAGGATCACATAAGTGACATCCATGGTCTCCCATCAAGGCGAAGAGTTTCCGTCGCTCCGGGATTGTATATAGGAGACACCTGTACGAAGTGACAGCTCCTATATACGAGCGCATCTGGATCGGACTCTTTGCTTCTCGAAAGAGTAAGGCCGTATGCGCAGTGACCCCAATATCGGATCCTCATATTATTGGGGCGATATTGGATTGCGCATAGCGAGTTCTATTACTGTTAACGGTTGGTTCAATTAATGACGGGTCAACATCACCTTAGGGGTGGTGGGCCCGGGCATTAAAGACCGAATTGGGAAATGCAAGTTGGACTTGCAAGGCGGAACGTGTTCCCGCCTCTCTTTATTGGAGTTGCAGTTTCTCATATTATTGGGATGTAACAAAGATAAAGAAGAGATCCCAGTTCTTGCTTGAGATATAGCGGTAAGTATATCTCTTACTTTGAAAGTGATTAAGGGAATGACCTATCAAAGTTGATAATACAAGAATAATTTGAATGTATGATTATATGTCTAATATAGTGCATTCTCAATTTCAGAAAATGAAGTCCATGAACCCACTGAGCAGGCTTCTGGAGGTCAACCAGTTGACCGGACCGAATTACTCAGATTGGATCCGTAATTTGGAGCTTGTACTCTCGGTTGAGCGCATCAGTTATGTGCTCTCAGAAGACAAGCATGAAAATCCTAAATCTAAGGAAGAGAAAGCATTCAATGACAAGTATGATGAAGATCATGTCTTGGCTAGATGCTACATCTTGGGTTTTCTCTCCAATGTTCTTCAGAAACAACATGTGGAGATGAGTACTTGCCAGGAGATTATGCAGAATCTGAAAGATATGTTTGGTGACATTAACCGCACCCAGCGGTACAATGTTATGAAAGAACTCGTTCGCTGCAAGATGCAGGAAGGGACTTCGGTCCGTGAGCATGTACTCAAAATGTTTGGGTACTTATCGGAGCTGGAGACTCTGGGGGCAACAATGGATGCAGACATGCAATCCGATTTCATTCTGTTGTCGTTGCCCAAATCTTTCAATAACTTTGTGGTGTCATTCCACATGAATAAGCTGAAACTGACAAATGCTAGGCTTCTTGCTGCATTAAAGTCTGCAGAAGACGTGATGAAGAAAGATGTCCCCGCTGGCAGTGCAATGGTTGCACAGGTCAGAGGGAAGCACGATCGGAAGCATGGTTCTCGAAAGGGCCCTGCCCAGAAGAGAAAGAAGAAGGGACAAAGTGTTGGCTCGTCTTCCAATGCATCCACTCTAATGGCATCGAAGAAAACCGACGTCTGTCACCACTGCAAAAAGCCGGGGCACTGGAGGCGTAATTGCCCAGATTACCTGAAGTCGGTCGACAAAGGTAAAGCCCCAGCAGGTATGAAATCTACTTTTATCATTGAAACCAGCTTTCTCGTTGGACGAGAAGGAAGTTGGGTTGTTAATTCTGGTGCTTCTGTTCATGTATGCAATTTGTTGCACTTGTTTCAGGAAACTAGAAAACTTGAAGAAGGGGAGATAGTCATCCAGATGGAATCTGATGCAAGTGTTGCAGCAGTCGCCATCGGGACTTGTCGGCTATCATTATCTAGTGGAAGAGTCCTAGTACTTAAAGAGTGTCTTTATGTACCTGAAGTCAGAAGGAATTTAATATCTGTATCTAAGCTAGTTAGAAGTGAATATTCGTTCCAAGTCTGTAATAAATTAGTCATAAATCATTATGATAAATATATTGCAGATGGCATTTTGACTTCTGGAGGACTCTATGAATTGTACATTGATAAATGTGTTATGAATGTTACAATCACTAATAAAAATCCTAAAAGATCCAGGGAGGATGAAAATCTCTCGAATGAGATTTGGCATCAAAGGCTTGGTCATTTGTCTGTTGATAAGATCAATAGATTAATAAAGGATGGACCTTTAGATTTTCTACAGGTTCAACCTTTGCCTACTTGCAAGAGTTGCATTCAAGGAAAAATGACCAGGATGCCTTTCCGTAACAAGGTTACAAGATGCGAAGGTATTATTGACCTAATACATACTGATGTATGTGGCTCCTTAAATACCGCGACTCGAAATGGATATCGATATTATTTGACATTTATTGATGACCATTCGCGATACGGGTTTATCTTCCTATTACGTCATAAATCTGAAACCTTTGAAAAGTTCAAAGAATTCAAGGCTTTGGTTGAGAACCAAACCGATAGAAAGACTAAACGAATTCGATCTGATCGAGGTGGCGAGTACCTCTCAGATGAATTTAAGGAATACCTTAAAGAGAATGGAATTATTTCCAATCTCACTCCTCCTGGAACTCCCTAACTTAATGTGGTTGCTGAAAGACGCAACAGAACCATCATGGATATGGTTCGTTCAATGATGAGCAAAGCACATTTACCACTTAGTTTCTTGGGATATGCAGTAGAGACTGCAATATATATATCCTGAATAAGATTCCTAGCAAATATGTACCTAAGACTCCTCATGAGCTCTGGTATGGAACCAAACCTAGTGTTAATCACTTGAGGGTTTGGGGTTGCTTGGTCCATGCGAAGAACGCGGACGCAAGTAAGCTAGAATCTCGCTCTCGTGAGTGTTACTTCATAGGGTATGTTAGAGATGGTATTGGATACCAACTCTATGACCCTGAGACTGAAAAGGTTTTTGTTTCTAGAGATGTGAAATTTCTGGAGAATGATTTCCTTAAGGGTCAAGATAAATATGAAGTAAAGGAACTCATTGAATCCCCTGAGGATTCTGAGCTTCCTGAGCCAGAAACTGAGGAGATAAATAAAGATAAAACACCCATACCTCTTCGAAGGAGTTCGAGGGTGGTTGCACCACCTGAAAGGTATGGATTCCATGTGTCAAGTGAGACTGACAATGATCCTACTTCATTTAATGAAGCACTCGCGGATCATGACATGGATAGATGGATGCTAGCAATGAAGTCAGAAATTGACTCCATGCATAAGAATGGTGTATGGACCCTAGAGGATCCACTTAAAGGGGTAAAACCCATTGGGTGTAAATGGATCTTCAAGAGAAAGAGGGGACCTGATGGGAAAGTAGAGACTTTCAAGGCACGGCTCGTAGCCAATGGCTACACACAGAGAGAAGGCATTGACTACGATGAGACATTCTCTCCTGTGGCTATGCTTAAATCCACCCGGACATTGCTAGCTATAGCTGCATATCTTGACTACGACATCTGGCAGATGGACGTCAAGATGGCTTTCCTCAATGGATACCTCGAGGAGGATATCTACATGGAGCAGCCCCAGGGCTTCATGACTGAGGATGGCAAAGTATGCAAGCTAAAGAAATCCATCTACGGGCTCAAGCAAGCTTCTCGTAGCTGGAACATCAGATTTGACGAAACCATAAAGAGTTATGATTTTGTGCAGAATCCTGATGAACCTTGTGTATACAAGAAGCTTAGTGGGAGCACCATTATATTCATCGTGCTTTATGTAGATGACATCCTTATCATTGGGAATGATACATGGATGATGATCAATGTGAAGATTTGGCTATCCCATACCTTTGAGATGAAAAATCTTGGAGAAGCCTCTTACATCTTGGGTCTGAAGTTGTTCAGAAATCGAGAAAAGATGATATTGGTATTGTCACAACATGGATACATTAAGAAGATTCTTGAACGATTCCGTATGGATAGTTCCAAGAAAGGATTCATGCCCTTAAGACATGGTATCCACCTGTCTAAAGGAATGGCTCCTCAAACTGTTGAGGAAAAGAAGGCCATGGCTGGATGTCCTTATGCATCAGCTGTAGGAAGCTTAATGTATGCCATGATGTGCACTAGGCCAGATATCTGCCATGCAGTGGGAGTGGTAAGTCATTACCAATCCTGCTATGGAGAACAACACTGGAATGCAGTAAAGAACATATTTAAATATCTAAGACGGGCGCAAGATTACATCTTGGTCTACGGAGATGGTGATCTTCAAGTCTTGGGATATACAGATTCTGACTTCCAATCAGATATTGATGGCTGAAAGTCGACATCAGGGTTTGTGTTCCTGTTGAATGGTGGTGCTGTGAGCTGGAGAAGCAAGAAGCAGGACACTACAACAGATTCAATAACAGAAGTTGAATACATTGCCGCATCGGATGCTGCAAAGGAGGCGGTGTGGTTGCGCAAGCTCATGCTAGAGCTTGGCGTAGTTTACTCTGATACTCCCATCCCGTTACTCTGTGATAACACGGGAGCCATTGCCCAGGCGAAGGAACCCAGATGGCATCAGAAGAGCAAGCACGTGGAAAGGAAATACCACATCATTCGGGAGATTCAAAAGCGTGGTGACATCATCATCACCAAGGTAGCCTCTGCCGACAACGTTGCTGATCCTCTTAGCAAACCTCTGACACATAAGGTTTTCGACCAGCATGTAATGAGTATGTGTTTAAGGATTGTTCCTGAATGGTTCTGAGGGCTAGTGGGAGATTGTTAGCAATGTGAGCCCGAGGCGAACCATTCCTACAATAAATGTTATTGTAATAAATGATTTATCAATAAAAGTTATTGATTATGTTTCACTCCCTTTCTGATATTGAATGAATGAATGCACTATAAGGTCCCTCTGTACAATTAGGGTTATGTACCATGGCCAACTTGATAATCATACAACTGTTGATTCATTGAATGAATCATAGAAGCTGATGCTTGGATGAATATATAAGGAGTTAGATAGATGACTCATCAAGCATCATCAATAATTGACAAGTGATGATCTCCAGCCTGAGAAGGAGATGGCAATCCTTTCTCATTAGGTTGATATCTGATCGACCTCTTGATGCAGGTCCTCTGCATGGGAATAGTGATTCGGAGGTATCAGATTAGTTGAGTCAATGGGTTGACTTAACGAGATCGAGATAACCAAAGACCTATGATGAATGCTGTCACATCACAGGCAAACATCCTCTGACCAGAGACAGATGTATTGCTATATGTCTGAGTGTGTACATTTAGCAAACCAATAGGTTGATGACCTAACCAAGGTCTATACACCGGCGAGCTGGTGTGCATGTAAGGGGATATGAGTAATACGATCTCTCAAAGGGATCATACAGGTTCACTTGTAAGCCGGGAGACATGAGCTCACTCGTGAGGTATTGGGACTGATCAAATTCCATGCATGGTCATCATGCTTTAGAAGCATGACATGAATTTGAAGGTAAGATATATGCTTTGTGAAAGCATATGATCTGTACCATATCTCAAGGACCAAGATTGAGAAACTTAGTGATCAGACTATGAAGATAACAGTGTAAAAGTGATCTATATCTTCAGGATGATCATGAGTCTTCCAGTATGCAGGATGTACATGTATTGGGAATACCTGAGGGTGATTTGATCATAAACGATTGTATAACCATGACGCTTCCATTCCGAGGGAGTGATGAAACAGGTCTGGATTTTAGTGACTCCTCTCAGTAGAGAAGTGACCTAATCTTAGTCCATGTACTGGACATTGATCTGAATGAGATTCAGATACAATGAGAAGATTAGGTTTACGGTCTTGATTTAATCAAACATCTATGAGAGGTCCATGGGATCTGGCTTTGAGATGTGATCTCAATATCCAAGTCACTATACGTGGAACAATACAATCGCCATGTCCTTATGTCCAAGTATCTGAGGAGAGATAGCATTGTTCTTGAATGGTTCAAGAATAATTCCATAAGATCTAAGCATTGAGAAATTGATAATTAAATGTGATTTAATTATCATGATGTATAAAGAATTATCCAATATAATTAAATGTGATTTAATTATTATGGATAAGAATAATGTGGATAGAAATATCCAATTATTCATAATATATTATAAATGTGATTTATAATGTATTAGAGAGAGTTAATTATAATTTATATTTGTAGATTAATTATTAATGTGTATTAGATACACATTGTCTAATTAATTGAAAATGTAAATTATATATTGTTTTGGGTTGTGAATAAGATTCACAATTTTCCAATGTCAAGATTGCAATATTCCCAAAATTAATTATGAATTATTTTTGGTGAATAAAATCCCAATAAGAGTTGGATAAATAACGGAGAGAAAATCAAGGAGATATGCAATCTCATGGAAATCCATGAGATTGCCCTCCCCACTTGGAAGGAGGTGGCGGCACCCAATTCCTTTGTGGAATTGGTAGTCGTCCACCCTATTTCATGGGGGTGGATGATCTCCTTTGTATTCTACTCCTTATTTGATTGATTTAATTTTGGTATTAATGTATATCTGATTTATCAAATATATTTAATCTAAATTAAATCACAAGTTGTTGATTTTTACCAACAACAATCTTGACCCTTGGATTGACATAAATCAATCTCACCCATTGATTTTGTATGTCCCATGGATTGAGATCCATGGATCCCAAAACCCTATAAATAGAGGGGCATACCTTGCTCTCTTGTACATGCTATTTGGTAGCACATCTCTCTCTCTCTTTCTCCTCTCACACGCCAACCCTCTCTCTCCCTCTTCTTGGTGGCCGTCCACCATACCCTATAGGAGAGACTCGTCGACGCCCACGCCACCGCGCCACCGCTTCGACGCTCTGCGGTTCTCCGTCTACTTGGAGTGCTTCACTCACGAAGGAGACGTTCGATCTCGTGCGATGAGATCAGGAGCAACCATGCTTGGATCAACTTGTTGGATTGCGAGGACAACGCGACTCATCCCCGCGCTCGCAAGCCGTTTCTCTGACGATCGGACTTGAGACAGGAGGTCTCTTTTCTTAGAGACTCGATCAACCACGCTTCAAGAGGTATTGCATTATACTTGTTGTGGTTATAGATGAAACGATCCAAGAATCGTTCTTGGATCATGTGGTTTCATCACATAAAAATTTTAAATTCCACTGCATCGAACACTAGTACGACTAGTCGTTCTCCGTCGTATCCGATACGACGATCACGCTTTCGTGATGCGCTTGAGGATTTCTCCATATCCTTCATCTCCTTCTTCCTCCTTCCCCTCCTTTTCCCTACCACCACCAGCCCCGCCACCCCCTTCTACATCGATATCTGCCACCACAACCCTGCTTCAAGCCGCGCCGTCACCACTACCACCAGGTATCACCGCTAGCCGGCCTTCACCAAAACCCATCAGATTCTGCCAACACAGTGCCTCTTGCCCTCCCCTCACCGCCCAACAACTCCAACACTAATGCGAGCCGCCGTCCGACCAATCCGTGCCTGCCAAACTGCTGCTGTCTCTAGTATCCATTGTCGAAGTTTGGATCGTTTTTTTTTCTATTTGTCTAGTTCTGTGTCTGTTCTGTGCATGGTTTGGAACTCAGAAATCTGGAGCTTTCATTTAATTAAATCCAATTATGTTTCTCCTCATGTTCAGTACGTTTCACTGGTTTCCAGTAATCGTCTTTGAATATTCCTATTAAGCTGAACGTAACATTGGGTGTCGTTGATGTTGGTCCTCATTACCTATTAGTCACGTTTGTTTGTCTATTGGCGATTTCAGTCACGTTTGTTTGTTTATTGGGGATTTCTTTTATATTCTGTTTTCCTGTGAGGTTACATCTAGTAGTTCTAAAGATTTCACTGCTTAACACTATTGTTTGGCCTTACTTGGGGTCGTGGTTTGAAGCTGCATGTTCTGTGGTTCCACTTTTTATATTTCGGTTTGGATTGTTGCAGTATGCATTAAGTTTCTGTGGTTGCGTATAGAGTTAGGATAATTTGTGTACCGAGTCTACATCAAGTGGTACCAGAGCGAAAGATCCGAGTCATCTTCATTGTCTTGCATTTCACAAAAAACAAAAAAAACAAAAAAATCATATTGCATTTGTTGAGTCCCTAGACCCGTGAGAACCGAACTTTTATGGCTCGCCACCCTGATCCACATCCTATGGTGCGATTGGAAGCATTGATAGCAAACTTGGGTGAGGAAATCCGACGCACTAACACCCATCTAGAAAACATAGAGAGGACGATAGCCAATAACACTCAACAGTTGGAAGTCTTGAATTTTGACAGAATGGATAGGGAGTACAGAAGGGAACACAATAAAAGGGACACTAGCCGCTCTTCAACTTCAAGTGGGCGGGATCATAACCCTCGTAATCCCCGACATCGTGGACATGACCCAATTGTCTTTGATCCTAATTCTGAAAGCGATGTTAGCGATGAACCATCCCTATATCTGGAGTCGCCGCCACCCTCAGGTGACGAGGAGGATGAGAATCGACTACCCCATAGACGTCGACCTGAAGAACATGATAGAAGGAGAGAGCCTGAGCTGCGCGGTCGACCACCCAATCAAAATCAAGATCCTAATTGGGACTGTGAGATAAGAATTGATGTTGCCGACTTTGATGGACGATGCAATCCAGACATCTTTCTGGATTGGATGGATCAGTTGGAACATTTCTTTATTTGGAAGGAACTGTCGAGTGAGCGGAGAGTCCAGTTTACTATGTTAAAACTTAAAGGTAAAAGGATTTGCCTTACTTTGGTCGAAACGTCTCCAGGAAGAACATCACCGCCAGGGAAAAGAACGCATTCATTCTTGGACAAGGATGCAACAGAAAGTTCGTGACAAGTTTCTCCCAGAGGAGTACCGACAGAACCTGTACAATCGCCTTCAAAACCTTCGTCAAGGAACACGCATTGTTAGGGAATATACTAAAGAGTTCCAAGTTCTGATAGCTCGGAATAACTTAAAGGAAAGCGATTCTGAACTGGTGGCTCGATACACACATGGATTACGAGCCAACATCCAAGATGAGTTGTACATGTGTGACTGTCGAACAGTAGACGCTTCCCATGATAGAGCTGAGAGGGCTGAAGCGAAGTTATCCAGGAACCTCACACGACGCACGACGATCACAACTGCCTCTGCTGCTACCCCCTCTGCACCAAACATCTCTACCGGACAAACTAGGGTGGGTGCACAGTCAACCATCAAATCAGTGGGCCCTGTACCACGTACTATTACTGGAAGTACAAGTGCCCATCCCCGACCAACTCATGCTGGGTCAGAAATTCTCGGGGCTCGACCTGCAGTGGGACCCGATACTTGTTTCATGTGCCTTCAGAAAGGGCATCGTGCAGCAGAATGTCCCAACCCACGTGTGACAAGTGCACACTTAGTGCATGACAAACTGATAATGAGAACACCCCTATCGAGGAGAATGAACCAGAAATGGTGACCGGCTACACCAACGTCAATGAGGATTACGAAGAAGTTGAAGTTGAAGCAGAGACCCATGGACCCTTCCTTTTGATTGAACATGATGACTCCATACGGGAAGATGATGCACCTACCGAAAAGTTGGAGCCTCTTATGCTGACCCCAAAAGTTGAGAGTGACGATGCTTGGTAAAGGAGAAGCATCTTCCGCACTACATGCGCATCCAACGGTCACCGGTGTTCTTTAATCATTGAAGGAGGAAGTGTGGAAAACTTTGTAGCCCAAGCGATGGTGGATAAGTTGGGATTGCAAACACAACCTTTGGATCGACCATATCAAGTGGCGTGCTTTAAGGGTGGGACTCAAATGCCAATCCAACATCAATGCCTTGTCAAATTTTCCATAGGACCCACATATAGAGATGAGATCTAGTGTCATGTTGCATCTATGGATGTGTGTCACATCTTACTGGGATGACCTTGGCAGTTTGATCGAGACACAGACCATAAGGGAAGGAAGAACACCTACACATTTTTGATGAACAAGATGCGAATTACCCTCAAACCTCAGCGAGATGCTCCTAGCCCTAGGAAAACAACCACCATTTCTTACAAAGGCATTTCGATTGATCGTCAAAATTCTGTAATTGCCCAAACATCACCACACTCAGGTGAGTCAATTGTGGTTCTCCACGCATCTCCCTTCCAACGCTAACTCCAAGAATCGCAGGTTGTCTTTGCCCTTATTGGAAAGGAGATTGAGAGTGACATTGTGGATTCAGATGAAGTAGACCCAGAAGTTGCTATGATCCTGGAAGAGTATGCAGATATTATGCCAGACGACCTCCCCGAAGGACTTCCACCGCTAAGAGACATACAACACCATATAGACCTAGTCCCTGGAGCTAGCCTGCCCAACCCGCCCCACTATCGAATGAGCCCGAAGGAACATGAAGAGATGCAACGACAAGTAGTGGAGCTATTGAGTAAGGGATATATACGCGAAAGTATGAGTCATGTTGCTGTTCATGCACTCCTAACTCCAAAAAAAGATGGAACTTGGAGAATGTGTGTGGACAGTCGAGCCATCAACAAGATCACAATAAAGTATCGCTTTCTGATACCTCGACTAGATGACATGCTGGATATATTGACTGGAGCATGCATATTCTCTAAGATGGACCTACGGAGTGGTTGCCACCAAATTCAAATTAGACCTGAAGATGAGTGGAAAACGACCTTTAAAACCCGTGAGGGCCTGTATGAGTGGTTAGTGATGCCCTTTGGCCTGACCAATGCTCCTCGCACCTTTATGCGTATAATGAACCATGTCTTGAGACCTCTTATTGGGAAATTTGTGGTTGTTTATTTTGATGACATCCTAATCTACAGTGGCATCCAGAGCGAACACTTGAGCCATCTACGTCAGGTGCTTACCACCTTAAGAGAACATAAGCTCTTTGTTAACTTCAAAAAGTGTGCCTTTCAGTTAACTTCTTGGGTTACATTGTCTCTGCTGATGGTATCAAGGTTGACCCGATTAAGATTGAAGCCATTAGAAATTGGCCAACCCCCAAGACCCTTACAGGAATATGCACTTTTTTAGGCTTGGCTTCCTTCTATCGACGCTTTGTGAAGAATTTCAGTAGCCAAGTGACGGGTCCGCAAAAGCCGCGTTAAGAATGTATTTTTAATCTTCGTGCGTGAAATTAATGAATGTCGTTCGTTGTAGGCGGCAATCGGAAACAGTCAAGAAATAACCACAAAATAATGATTCAATTTTAATCTCGTGGTTTATGTTTATTTTACTTGGGCAAGTCCCAAGGTCGATCACAAGGAGGCAAAGGAACAACCTAGAATTAAGTCTATCCAATTTTGAGTTCGGTTTTCGAGGCGGTCTTTTTTTTGGAATTTTAAGTGCAATAAAGGATGCAAAATACAAATTTGGCCTTATTTTAGGGACTAAAATGCAAATTACATCCAAACGAAGTCCGAAAAATACGAAACTTGGCCGAGATGTAAAATATGATGAAATAAGTGCATTGTAATTTTTTTGGAATTTTTAGGTGCAATATGAATTTTTTATGAATTGTTGAATGCAAACAAATTAATTTTCAATATTTAATTTTAATAAATATTAAACCTACTTATTTTCGAGAACTAAAATTATCTAAGATCTATCACAAGGTAAGGGATCTTAGAAAAATCCTAGATCACAAAAATGTAGGGTCTAATACCTATTAAAAATTAAACAGTGAAATATGCAAAATGATTTTTATAGAGCAAAGTGTGCATGCAAATGCAATGATTTTTGGGCACAATGTTAATCAAATTAATCTCTACGATATTTGATTTTTGGGGAATTTTTAGAGTCACGGTTAATTAACTATGAATTTCAGGACACAGAATGGGCAAAATATTCCAATTTTCGCAAAATAATTATTTATTAATCAACCGTAAATCACGAAAATATCCATAGCATGTCAAAATGTAGAGCATTAAGCAATGAACAAAGTGCTATATTTAAACAAATAAAATGATGCAATGTAGAGGTCTATAATGGATGACAAACACAGGGGTACAGATGCAATAAAAATAAATAAATAGAAAATGCAACTGGGGGGGTTGCGTAATTACCTATACCCCGGAGGGTACTTCTGCAAAATGACCAATGGGTCACGTGCCAAGCACGTGACCTTGGTTGGGGGGCTGAAGTGTGAACTAGGTGGAACCCGGGGGTGTCACTGCAATTAACCCAGCGAGTCACGTGCAGATCACGTGACCCCTGGGGATGAAGACGGGTCGTTCCCCGCGCACGTGCCTCGCACGTGCCGGGGCCTCGGGCTTCGAGCCCGGCGGTGATGGCAGCGGCGGTGGAGTATTGCCCAGGCGGAGGGGGCGTAGCGGAGGAAGCTGCTGCTTCTGGCGGAGCTTGGCGGTGCGGCGGAGACGTGGCAGTGAGGAGGGCAGCTCCAATGAGGTTTCTGGAGCTTCGTTGTTGGCGTGGTGAAGCGGAGATGGAGCTCCGGGAGGCTGAGATGGATCGGTGGTACTGGAGTCGCGGTGGAGACGAAGGGGCTCCAGACGGCGGAGGTGTCGATGAAGCGGCGATGGCCGACACACGGCCGTGGGACGTCGAGGGCGCAGCGGCGTGGCGGAGGAGTTGCGGGCTGATGCGGTGGCTGGCAGTTGGCGGAGGCGGTGGCGTGTCGAAGGCGAAGCGTCTGAGGTCGGTGGCGTGCCTCTGGCCGACACACGGCCAGGAGGGGGCGGAGCGGAGGCGCTCGGTGGTGTCGGAGGACGCCGATGGAGGTGGCGGCGTTGACGATGAACGGAGTTGGCGAAGTCGAGGCAGAGGACGATGGAGATGATGATTGGGGATGTGGGTGCGTCGGAGCGGAGACGAGAGGAGAGAGAGATGGGGAGATAGAGAGATAGAGAGAGAGATTACCGGGGAAGATGAAGGCTCGACGGCGAGTGAAGGCCGGAGCGGAGCAGCGCTAGAGGAGCTGCGACGAGGCACCGGGGGGGGGGGGGCGCTTCGGATCACGCCGGTGAGGGCTGTCACCACCTGAAGGAGTCGATCGGTGGATGGCGATGAAGCGGGGCGGCGAGGCACTATTTATAGGCGAGACGGGGGGGGGGGGGGGGGGTCGGTGGTGGTTGCGAGCGGGGCGGCGGCCGTTGCGGAGTTTGAGGAGGTCAACCCGGGGCAGTTGGGTGGCGCGGCGGTTGCGGAGGGGGAAGGCGGCAGGCGCGAGAGGAGCGGGAGGTTGAAGGAGGGGTAGGGGCCGTTCGATCGACCGCTGATCGAACGGCCCAAAATCGGCCACGTGGCGGGAGCCTGGGGACGGGGAGCGGCACGTGCGGAGCACGTGCCTGGTGGCACGTGCGACGCACGTGCGGGTGCTTATTTATTTATTTATTTTAATAAAAAACCATATTTAAAAAGGCGAAAAAACCATGACACGTGGCGGCCTCTGGGGCTGCCACGTGTCAGCTCCAGAAAAATCGAAAATAAAACCCTTTATAAAATCAAAAAGAAATATCAAATGACCTCGGATTGAAAAAGTTTCTTCACGAAAAATGCTCGTCTCGACGAGATCTACAACTTTCATGAAGACATCAAAGCCAAATTCGGTCAAATGTAAAAAGTGAATTTTTGGGGTATCCCATGTACATAGAATACCTTGATTTTTGGTTTTCTAATTTTTTTGTCATTTTTTTTAAACACGATAAAAATCCGGAAAAATAGGGAAAACTCAAAGATAAATAAATGACACCTTAATCTAAATTTTTTTTGGATTTTTATTAATAAAGAAAATAAATGTGTAAAATACAGGTAAAAGCCGCGAAAATATACAATGTACAAAAGAGGTCCAAAACCCAACTTTCACATACGAACTCCGATTCACTTGAACTTGGTCTTGTTTTGAAGGTAATTGAATGTGCATTAGTTCAAAAGTGAGTAAGATCAAATCGGACACTGGATGGGGACGATATGTGGCTTTTAGTCCGAGACTCCTATAACTAGGGTTTGGGTTTTTGGTCCACTTCCCTGGGTTAATGATTTTTTTGTATTTTTTTATTTATTCTTGTTAGTGATGTGTACACAGTGGAAGTGAGTTTGTGGTATGCGGTGTTAGCATGAAGGAGTTAAAAATAGGGGAAGTTAGGCTATTTACATGTCAATTTGGGCTTGGATTTTTGGCTTCCTATTTTATGCAGAAATTAATGCTAAAATGCAATTCTTATGCAATCATGCATGAATGCTAATTATGCAGAATAAATGCAGAAATGTAGTTGATTTTGAGGGACTTGAGCTTTAATTAATGAGATTTAGAATGGTGAATCCGAGATTCATCACCAAGCTAGTGCAATCTCAGACTGCTTACATGGAGGTAACTTTTCATGGACATTGGAAGCTGAAAAGGGTTTCCAAAAGCTCAAAGAACATCTGACTAGGCCCCTACTTTGGTTTTACCTGGTTTCAACAAGATGTTCAAAGTTGATTGTGATGCCTCACACGTTCGTAGTGGCGTCATCCTTAACCAGGAAGGACGACCAATTTCTTATTTTAGCAAGAAATTGAATGATGCACGCTCACGCTACTCCACGTACGACGTGGAATTCTATGCCATTGTTCAAGCTCTTAAGCATTGGCGCCATTATCTCATCCAACGTGAGTTCATCCTCAATTCTGACCATGAGGCCTTACGCTACCTGCAGTCCCATAAAAAATCTCAACAAAAGGCACGCAAAGTGGGCAAGTTTCTTGCAAGAATACACATTCCACTTGAAACACAAGGCTGGCATTAAGAATCGAGTGACTGATGCTTTGAGTCGTCGAGCTCACCTGCTTGCAGCAGTCACTGTAGAGACCATAGGGTTTGAGCATATCAAAGAGTTATATCAAGAGGACCTTGACTTCAGCAAACCATACCATGACTGCCTGAATCATCTTACTGATCAGTATCTCCTCCAAGATGGTTATCTCTTCCGTGGGCCACAACCGTGCATTCCAGCCACGCCATTACGGGAAAGCTTAATTTTGGAATTGCATGGAGGGGGTCTTAGTGGACACTTTGGGATTGACAAAACTTTAAACCTCCTTCAAGAGAGATTTTATTGGCCACGAATGAAGAAGAATGTGACGCAAGCAATTCAACGTTGCCAGACTTGTCAACGTTTTAAGGGTCAAAAACAGAACACCGGCTTGTACACCCCCCTACCCATTCCTGCACGACCTTGGGAAGACATCACTATGGATTTTGTTATTGGGCTCCCTCGGACAACTAGGAAAGTGGATTCCGTGTTTGTCGTAGTTGATCGGTTCTCCAAGATGGCACATTTTATCCCATCTAGGAAAACATCTGATGCATCTCATATAGGTGATCTTTTCTTTAAAGAAGTTGTCCGTCTGCATGGCATACTGCATTCATTTACGTCTGATAGGGACACTAGGTTCTTGGGTCATTTTTGGAGGACATTATGGTCTAAGTTGGGCACTCGTCTACAATACAGCACTGCATATCACCCCCAAACTGATGGCCAAACAGAAGTAGTAAACAGATCTTTAGGAAACTTGTTTCGTTGTCTTGCAGGACAACGACCCACTCAGTGGGACTTGGTCCTTCCTCATGCTGAGTTTGCGTACAATAGTTCGTCTTGTCGGTCTACCGGAAAATCTCCTTTTGAATGTGTCTTCGGTTACCTCATTCCTCACGTCCCTGATAGAGTTCCTCTGGATCGACCCGGGCGGGCAAGTGCTACTGCGGATGAGTTGGTTGATCATATCCACCTACTTTACCAAGAAATCTACGCCAAACTTCAAGAAACTTCCACTAAGTACCAAACCCAAGCCAATATCCACAGGAGGGAAGTTGAGTTCAAAGAAGGAGATTTGGTAATGGCCCATTTTCAGAGAGAGCGTTTCCCTGAGAGAACCCACCACAAATTAAGCCCGAAGAAATTTGGTCCTTTCAAAATCATTAGAAAAATTGGTCTGAATGCCTATGTCTTGGATTTGCCGTCAGAATTCAGCACCTCGCCAATATTTAACATATCTGATTTGTACCCATATTTTGAGAAAGACGCAGCTAGTCCGGAAATTCTACCAATGGGTTCATCTTCGAGTCGACAACCACTGCAACTGCACCAACTCCAGATGCTATTGAAGATATCTTGGATGTTCGTGATTTGGCAACACGTCATGGCATTACTAGACGCTTCCTAGTACGATGGACGGGACGCCGCTTGGAGGATAGTTCGTGGATCGAAGAACATGATTTGGAGAAGCTTCATCCCGGCCTTTTGCAGAACTACTACAACGCAATCTTGCCGGAGCAAGATTCTCTCCAAACAGGGGGGAATTGATGCAGATTTTGCCCAGTTTGAGGGGCTAGACGGAATTTTACCATGAAAGAAAGAATCTCAGGAGTCCTTCCGCAATTTGTTTTTTTATTTATTATGTAATTTTCTATTTTTGGAGTCCATAGTCTAGAGTTTTGCTCCCATTGTTATAAAAGGAGCATCATAGGGAAAAGGGACGGCAGCTTTTTGGGGAATACAACAAAAAAACTACAGGCCCCTCTCTCCTCTATTCTCTTCCCCTCTACCCCGAAACTCCTTCTCCCACCATTTCCCCAATCTAACCTAACATTCTCCTTCTTCCTCCTTCCCCCTCCTCCCCCCTCCTTTTCCCTACCACCACCATCCCTGCCACCCCCTTTTCCACCGATCTCTGCCACCACAACCCTGCTTCAAGTCGCGCCGTCACCACTGCCACCAGGTATCACCGCCAGCCGGCCTTCACCAAAACCCATCAGATTCCGCCAACACAGTGCCTCTTGCCCTCCCATCACCGCCCAACAACTCCAACGCTCCTGCGAGCCGCCACCCAACCAATCCGTGCATGCCAAACTGCTGCTGTCTCTGGTATCCATTGTCGAAGTTTGGATCGTTTTTTTTCTATTTGTCTGGTTCTGTGTTTGTTCTGTGCATGGTTTGGAACTCAGAAATCTGGAGCTTTCATTTAATTAAATCCAATTATGTTTCTCCTCATGTTCAGTACGTTTCATTGGTTTCATTGGTTTCCGGTAATCATCTTTAAATATTCCTATTAAGATGAACGTTCCATTGGATGTCGTTGATGTTGGTCCTCATTACCTGTTAGTCACGTTTGTTTGTCTATTAGGGATTTCTTTTATATTCTGTTTTCCAGTGAGGTTACATCTAGTAGTTCTAAAGATTTCACTGCTTAACACTATTGTTTGGCCTTACTTGGGGTCGTGGTTTGAAGCTGCATGTTCTGTGGTTCCACTTTTTATATTTCGCCTTGGATTGTTGCAATATGCATTAAGTTTCTGTGGTTGCGTATAGAGTTAGGATAATTTGTGTACCAAGTCTGCATCACATATCCTCGGGAGAGAAACTCCAAATTGAGTTCTAGGGCAAGACAACTCTGGACCATGGAGGCGTCGACCTCGAGCAGTGAAGTAGAGCTACTAGTCGTAGGTCGGGAAGAAGCGGATCAGAGAGAGGTGATGAAGGTGGCAATGGGATCGAGGGGCGGGCCTGAAGCCCTCCAATGATAGATTTCCTTCTAAAGGGGATGGCAATCAAGGTCTTAAACTCCCATCCTCGCTGACGATTGGAAGAATCTAAGAGGGCGAATGTAGTAGCGATGAACGGGAGACCAACTGCCACTACCATGGATATTTGAGAGATAGGTCTATAGATGCTAGAAAACGGGCTTGCTTTTTGAAGGTAGAGATCATCAATTTTATAGGTGACAACTATGGTTATCATGTTCTTCCCCAAGGTCAGACCGGAGTCGGTTCACCCCACGACAGAATCGGGTGGGGCTGCCACCTTCGGATCAGTTCACAAAAGTAGTGATGGTCTTGAGTACCTCTTGCGCAATTGTCGATGTTGTTGCGTGTTGGGTCGAACGCTCAAGAGCCAAAGATGTAGGGGGTTGCGATGCTCGATTGGAGAGATCCTCAACAGTCAATCGGATGAGCTCGGAGGTAGGATCAAAAGCAGTTTCTTCAGTAGTGATGGCTTTTCAAATGGATCTCAATTGAAGTGCTCCATGTGCCCCAACTTCAAGAGATGTTATTCGGTGCTATGTAGATGATGCTCGACTCAAATGCTAACCTCGAAGATGGATCTCATCTACACTTGGGTTGGGGTCGTCAAAGAGGAGTGCAACCTTGAGGATGCAAAGTTGGTGCCTTTGGAAGGTGTGGTGTTCATTGGGGTCGACAAAGTCGAAGGGCCTGAGATGGAGGAAGGAGTTGGGGGGGGGGGGGGGGGGGCGAAGGAGGTAGAAGTTAAGGAGTTGGGGAAGTCAGAGGAGAGGGCTGGAGAGCTTGGAGCAAGGAGGGGCTTAGAGAGGAGGCATAAGAGGAAGAAGATAAAGAAGCATGATATATTTATCCTAGAAGTTCAATGTTGACAAAGCCGAACCCTTGTGTCCAAAAGTTAATGGGTTGAGACACGGATGAACAACTAACCCAAGGGATACACATGATAAAACTTCAAGAAGTCAAAGGCAAAACTGAAATTTAGAAAAAGAGAGGCATAATGATATTGCATAAGTTAAGATGGATACAAGTGATAAAAAACCCAATAATTTCAGTGTAGATTTTTTTATCTAATCAATTTCGGCATACCAACACCCAACATAATTAACCAATTAAATATCAGGCTTTTTAGCAAGTCGTTTTATGGGTTTTTTTACCAGATTTTTTGTTCTAAACTTCAAAGCATGGTTTATCCTGTGGTGTCATCGTGCACTTTTCCTTCTAAAAAACAAAGGATATTTGTTGAAGAAAAGATGATCTCAGTGTATCAATCCAAAATACTGTCATACAACAGCTCAAAAGATCCAGCACACACAAAAAAAACAGGGCGTAGATAAAATTCAAGATGCAATATATCAAAAGATCTAGTACACAAAAAACGGGCTAATTATTATCCTCATGTTGCATTCTTCTAAAGCAAATCGCAGAAACAACTAGTGCACCAATAACCTCATCAAACAAAATGGAACAACATTAAAAGATAGATACCGACCAAAAACCTCTAGGACAATATCATCATCACACCAAAGTATATCATAGGGTCCTTAGTATCTGTAGTGGAGGGGCTTGTAAGGACCTTCCACCGCGACATTGATGTACTCTGCCTGAGATGGTGTGAGCTTGGTCAGATGGGCTCCCAGCTTGCCCAGGTGCAGCGCCGCCACCTTCTCGTCAAGGTGCTTCGGCAGCACATACACTTTCTTCTCATACTTGCCGCTTGACCTCTCCTTCCACAGCTCCAGCTGAGCAATCACCTGAAATTCAGTGTTTGATATTAGAACAGGCGATCCATTCACATGATATCTATACTGGATTCATCCCTGGTTTGAATTTATTGGGAGCCAACCTGGTTGGTGAAGGAGCAGGACATGACGAAGCTGGGGTGGCCAGTGGCACAGCCAAGGTTCATGAGGCGTCCCTCCGCAAGAACGATGATGCCTCTGTTGGTGTCCGGGAAGATCCACCGGTCAGTCTGGGGCTTGATGGTAATGCGCTTGACACCCGGGTATGTCTCGAGGCCCAGCATGTCGATCTCATTGTCGAAATGGCCAATGTTGCAGACAATTGCATTGTTCTTCATCTTCTTCATGTGGTCCACCATGATGATGTCCTTGTTCCCCGTTGTCGTCACGAAGATATCAGCATCAGCAACAACATCCTCCAGGGTGAGCACCTGGTACCCCTCCATCAGCGCCTGCAGCGCACAGATCGGGTCGATCTCGGTCACGATCACACGTGCACCAGCCTGCTTCAGGGCTGCTGCACAGCCCTTGCCGACATCTCCGTACCCACACACCACACCGACCTTCCCGGCGATCATGACGTCAGTGGCCCTCATCAGCCCGTCGGGGAGGGAGTGTCGGCAGCCATACAAATTATCAAACTACATTCAAACAAAGCAAAATTCAGATACTTCTACCAGATCTGGGTTAGGCAAAGTCAAGATCCGTCCAATGATCAAGATCAACATCGGAAAGCAAGATCTTGGAGTGGGAAAAAAGGGAACAGCGACGTGGGTATTGACGCAGCATCAAGAACAGAAATTGACGACGTGATCCTTCCAATGAAAAAGAACCAACAGCGAAAAACACGAACTGAGGGAAAAAGGAGCGATTTGGTTACGTGGGTGAGCTGCGTACCTTGCTCTTGGTAACGGAGTCGTTGACGTTGATGGCGGGGAAGAGCAACGCGCCGCTGGCCTGCATCTGGTAGAGCCTCTTGACCCCGGTGGTGGTTTCCTCGGAGACCCCGACAAGCCTCTCCTTCATCCTCCTGTACTTGTGGGGATCCACCTTGAGCCCGTCCCTGATCAGGCCGAGCACGATCTGGAACTCAGCGTTGTCGGTGGACGCCGGATCTGGGAGCTTTCCGGTCTTCTCGTACTCCTCCTCAGCCTTGACGCCCTCGTGGATGAGGAGCGTGGCGTCGCCTCCGTCGTCGACGATGAGGTCAGGACCGCCCTGGGGACCCCAGTCGAGGCACCTCTCAGTGCACCACCAGTACTCCTGGAGGGTCTCGCCCTTCCAGGCGAAGACAGCGGCGGAGTCGCGGGCGATGGCGGCGGCGGCGTGGTCCTGCGTGGAGAAGATGTTGCAGGAGCACCAGCGGACCTCGGCGCCGAGGGAGGTGAGGGTCTCGATGAGTACGGCGGTCTGGATGGTCATGTGGAGGGAGCCGGAGATGCGGGCGCCCTTGAAGGGCTGGGAGGGGCCGTACTC
The DNA here is from genome assembly GCA_037367405.1 of Ottelia alismoides. Taxonomy (NCBI): domain Eukaryota; kingdom Viridiplantae; phylum Streptophyta; class Magnoliopsida; order Alismatales; family Hydrocharitaceae; genus Ottelia; species Ottelia alismoides. The sequence goes on along the minus strand of JAZKJV010001027.1, from coordinate 602,115 downwards.
GGAGCGGCAGGACATGAGGCCGGGCATCTCCACCTCGGCGAGCTCGATCTCGAGGCGGCCGAAGTCCGCCTGGGACATGTCCTTGACCTTGTACTCCCTACCGGACGAGGTCTTCTCCACGAGGAGCGCCATGGGAGCGAGGGAGAAGGACGAGAGAGGAACCGGGGAGTGAGGACTGGGAGTTGGAGGGGGTGAGGAGTGGTGGTGGAGGCGTTCCGAGAGTAGAAATAAGGAGATGGACGGTGAGGATTGGTTTGGTGGAAGCTGATCGGGGGGAGCCTCGATGGGATCTCGGGAGAGGGTGGGGTGTTAGGGCGAGGTTGTTGAGATGGGAAATGGGGTCCAGATTTGGTCTTATTCACGGGGGATGCCACTATTATTTGATCGTTGCCCATCTTGCGGATACGGTGAATTTGCTATTTTCGCCCAAAATTATTTATTTTTGCCCATACGGATCCATATTCTTTGATGATATGTATCTACTAATGGCAAATTGTGATAAAATCCTCCTGGAGGTCAACCACAAGGGCCACAAAGCTCATCATCTTTGTGGAATGCCCCACATCATGCTCGACATTGAATAGATCCGAAATCAATAGGAAAAAGATCAAAAGGATGCTTGAAAGAAAGACGTATCACATACTTAAAAGTGGCGAAAAGGGTCGAGAACGTCACGATGTACTTCATGAATCTAACGATCAAGGATCCTCGAGAGGAAAGTAGCGAGAAGACACTATGAGGAGCTAAGCAGTGCAACTGAAATGTTCAACAAATTATAAAGACTGAATAAACACGTAAAAATGCGACCGTAGAACACATAGATTTGTATAGGCCACTGATAAGCGTCCCGACCACGAGGGTATAAGGTGCTAAACGTCGTTGCGACCCAAGCGATCAAGATGGCTCGATCAAGAAAAATATAGACCACCAAGATAGATAAAAATCAATCAAAATACGAAATAGCGGTCTTGCTATTAATTTAACCTGGTATAGCGACCAGGGTCGAACACAAGGAGCACGGGTTGGCCTTGCGGCCTACGAAGTAGTCAAAAAGGAAATAAAATAAAAGAAGAAAATATTTTTGGTGGTTTTTGAATATTTTATAATTTTTTTGGATTTTTAATATATTAAGAAAATAAGAAAAGCAAAGAAACTACACACTTCAACAATTTATTAAATACACTAAAATTCAGCCAAAAATTTAAACAAAAATATTTTTATGTGTTTTATAATTTTTAATGTTTTTGGTGAATTTTTGGAATTTTTCTGATGTTTATTAAATTTTCTAAAAATAAAAAAGTGACTGAAATGAGAGGTACTGTCCAGCCGAGCTAAAAGGGCTTAGATAAAATATCTAAAAGCCCCTAATTAGCTGGGAGGTAACTTTCCTATAAAGAGAATAAAACAAGAAAAATTTAGGCACCTATATTATTATTTTTGGATTTTTAGTTTATTTATTAGAATTTTTATAAGATTTTGAGTGTTTTTTTAATTTTTAGGTGTTTTAAGTGATGGAAAATAGCCAAAATTGGCTAGAAAATCAAACACAACCAACAAACAGTAGACAATTTTTTTGGAATTTTTAGATACTATTTAATATTTTTTGTGGTTTTTAAAGTTAGACAGTAGCAAAAATGGAGGTTTTTTAATTTTTAAAAATAACAAAACAACTCAGAAATGTCTCCAAAAATCCTCGAAAATTTTACACTATGGCAGGAGCCATGTGTCCAATTTTCGTTGGATTTGAAGTATATTTGCTATTTTATTCAAAAATAAAAAGAAGCAATAGTGCACAGGGACCTATCTGCAATTATAACAAAGTTCTGGATCCCTGGAGTAATAAGCTTGGAAAGTATAAGGGTAGGAATGCAAATTACCCCCCGGGCCACGCACGATACACGTGACTCAGGCCTGGGGAGACCTAATTGTAATTCCTATTTCTATAAATGCAAAACTTAACAAGCCAAAAACACAGGGCCAAAAATGCAAATGTACCAAAATACCACGTGTCGATGCACGTCTTCACCACTGGTAGGGGTATAAATGCAAATCACATAAACATGAAGGTCCAAAGTGCAACTTTCAAAAAAAAGTAAACAACTACACTACGTATTTACAGGACTAAAACTAAATGCAGAAAATGAAGGGGGCCTAAGGACAATTTACCCCTTATTTATTATCCGAGGAGCTGGATGTCGGACGCGTGGCAGATCGGACGGAGGAGCGACGCATGAATGAAGAAGCCTCAGCTCTGATCGGACGGTTGAGGCTCTCCCACGTGGAGGATCCAACGCTGTGGTGCGACGCGGGTGAACGAGTGGCCTCTACTCTGATCGGACGGTCGCGGTAGTGCCACGTAGCGAATCTGACGTCTGAGCAGTGGTATGGCTAACCCTCGATGATTCCGACGGTCGAGATCCTGCCTCTGGTGATCGGACGATTGCTGCTGCTCCTCAAACCAAGGGTCCAGATCCATCTGGAGCGACGAGGCTGGATGGACGGTTGGGGATGGATGCACCAAGAACAGGTCGCCGGCGATGTTCGTCGGCCTACAACTGCGTTGTGCGTCCCCTCAGCTGCTGCTAGGATGCGGACGAGCTCCGCCAAGAAGTTCCGCAGCTGATGGCGGCCTTCGATGAATCGGAGAGCCACCAGAATGGCCCCGCGAGCGGCGGTGGCCTGAGGCTGCTGTGCTGAAGCCTTGGACCTCCAGATGAGGTCCTTCTGATGATCTAACCTGCACAAGCAAAGAGACTCACGGGGTCGAGGGCAAACTGCCTCGACCCGTCAGAGCAAGGAAAGAATGGTTGGTGGGTCGAGATGATGGGCCTCCGGCGAGCGGCGGAAGGAGAGACCCAATATCCCTCCTGGGGCGAGACAGGAGGAATGACTGTGTGGAGATGGTGGAGGGAAGTCTGGTGACGTGGTGGCGGAGTCGGCTGGGTGAAAGGGTGGCCGGAGACGAAGGATGGACGCGGCGGAGCTACAGCTACCTGAATCTAAAGGTCCTATTCTACGCTAAACTAGAGGCTAAGAAGGGTACCTGGCAGGTGCAGTCGTCTGGGCTGAAGCTCGGCGAGCTCCGGATCGTTGCCTGCAAGGGGCCCTCGACTCCCCGAGGCTAGGCGCTCTCGCTGGCGGCGCACGGCGGCGAAGACCACTGGATCAGTGGCTCCCGGCTTCCCGGGCCTCGCTGCTACTCCGAGGAATGCTGCTGTCACTCAGGAAGTCCGAGGAGGTCACATGCGCCGAGGGGAAGATCCAAAGATGGAAGAATTAGGTCGCGGTGACGACAATATATATGGCTAGGGATCCGAGAAGAAAGGATCGGGCGAGATGCTCGTGCCTCGGATCCACCAAACCCACCCCGGGTGAGGGTCCTAGATGTGTGCTGATCATCGGAGCCCGGGGTTTGAGGTGTTGGCGGTCGGATCGAGCGGGTAAAAAAATGGGAGAACATCGGGTCGGCTGCTCTGGATTCCGGCTCTAGTGGTCCTGGGGGGAGAGTTGACCGGGGGTCAACATCCCCCGTGGACCAATCAGAGCCCGTCAAGCGCAATTTTTTGTTTATTTATTTTAAGATAGAAAATGGTCGAATTAATAAAAACTTAAAACATGAAATATTTTTATTTTATTTTTTCTATTTTTTAGTGATTTTTAATTAATTTTTAAAGTAAAATAAGGTATATACATAGTCATGTTCATATATAGGTATAATATACAATATATAGGTTTTTAATTTGATTTTTAATTATTTTGTTAAA
>JAZKJV010001027.1:552500-598251 GCA_037367405.1 Ottelia alismoides | reverse complement strand
TTGTTTCCTATGAACCACGATATGAAGTTTAGTGAAGATGATATAAAAGAAGTTGATAAGAGGAGATACAAAGAGCTTGTTGAGAAGTTCCTCTATGTGACAACCACCGAACCTGATATCTCCTTTGTTGTATACAAAGTCAGCTAGTTCAAGAAGTTGTAACGACAAATTCACATGCAAGCAGTCACAATGATTATTAGGTATGAAGTCATTACCATGTACGGGATATCCCTTTCCATATCAGGTTGCGCTGATGCGGATTACATTGGTTGTCCATAGGATAGAAAAACCGCCACATGTGTCATTGTTTTCATTGGTTATTCTCTAACCACATGGAGAAACAAAAAGCAACAATAGTTGCCATTTTCTACATCTAGTTCTGATTAATGAGTCGCTCGGGTTAACACTGATAAGATGATCCAGGTCATGTCGATCTTGACTGAACTAACTATGAAGGTGTTTGTGCCTCCCCCTATATAGCTCATGTGTGAACCAAGCGACCTTGTTTACTGCCAACAATCCAACATTCCATGAGCAAACTAAGCACATCAAGGCCGACTATCATTACATCAAGGACATGATCCATAAAAACTTCATATCTACTTCTCATATCAGTTAAGCAAAACAGATGGTTGACATATTCTCTAAAGCATTCACTAGGGAACCATTCCAAAAGTGTTCATCCAAGCTGAGCAAGATTGACATCTATGTTCCAGCTTTAGGGGGGAGGTGTAATAGTAATATTGTATATATAGTATGCGAACTCGACCTGTTAGTTTATATAGTTTCGGGGACTGATCCGGGGAAGAGGACTGGGCTTCTTGCGAGGTGCGAAGCGGAGTTCGACAGCTTTCGAAGAACCCTCTCGAGGGTAGGATCTTGACATTGGCTGGCAGGCCCATTGCAGTATGCTTATGGCTAGGCTTAGCGGGTTGATTTCCGAACGGGGAACAAGCGAAAGGGTGTGTGTGACTTTCTTTTTTATGTGTACGCCCAATAGGACATCTATTTAGCCCAACTGGGCAACCTTAATTTATCTCTCGAGTTTTCCCTATATGAAGAGAACTCTTAAGGTTCATAATAAACTTCGTTTATTATCTTCCCGCACACTCTTTTTCAACCATGTCCATGAGCCAAACAAGAGATAAAAGAAGATGAGATGACAAAGAAGGCTAAGGTGGTGAACTTCTTAGAAATCTTATATCCCTACAATGGTCTTAGATGCCAAAATAAGTTCTAAAATAGAGTTTATTCTCCTTTTTATTTTGAGAATTCACAAGGAAACAAAACTCAAGCCTAGAGAGTATGTAAGGAAAACGTGCCTCTTGAATGTCATACTTTAATTTTTATTTGTGGACTTACCATAGACATAAAAACTCGCCAAATAGCAAACTTGGTTATTCCGTAAAGCGACTTGCCAAGACATGCAAAGCCACACGATGTTAAAATGACTCAAATTGGATTTGAACCCAGTACGGAATTCAATACTATATAGTTCTCACTAATATGGACCAGCGTAGGATTGCTTGGAGAATTGGGTCATAAGGATATTAAGGAAATTACGTGCACGTACAACAAAGGAAATAAAAAGTCCAAAAATGAGTCCGGGCTCCATAACTCGAATCATGGAGTATTGAGTACTATACTAAAGACGATGACCTTGAATACAACATTGAAAACAATATTTGGGGTTGTGCAAACTGGTAGATGTAGGAAAAAAATGTTTTTCTACATCCGAGGATGAAGTCACCATCCAACTCATAAAAGTGCAGCGGGTGTGAGAATCACCCAAGTCTAGCTAGGAAAGCTATTTAAACAATTTGGGATCAATACATATAACTATAGTACCCTAAGAATAAAAGAATTATTCGGGAATAAATGGGAGTACTAAAAAATGAGGTAAGTATGAGAGAGACTTCTGATTTATTGTGTAAAATACAACAGCAAAAAAAATGACAGAATATGCCATGAACTATAAGAAATGACCATGTATACATCCTAAAGTCACTGGATAACTTGGGTAATGGACTTAATTCAATAAAATATTGAGAAGTGCATCTAATGTGATTATTTCATAAACCCTCTTCATTCTACCACTGCTGATTTCTATGCCCTATACAACTAACGTTGATAATGTTTCATGAGAGGATTCTGACACCTAGCTCTTTATGTCTCTCGTATAGATATCAAGGGGTGCTCGAGCAGGTCCAGTGCCTGATAGAGTTAAACACAGTGTCCTGGACTTGCTCTTCCAAACTCAGAATTGCCATCAAACTCTCCTCCAACTCTTGAAGGAGATCAAGGTGTTGCTCTAATCACATGCATCGGAGGAGATGTTCAAGCTTCAATGCGCAGACTTCCCCCTCTTTTTATGTTGCTTTTTTTTTTAAATATGTAAGGTTCGGAGAAGAGAGTAACTAATAGCCAATTGGTTCTCCTCCATACCAGTAACGCTAATGTTTTGAGGATTGAGAATGGTATCAAGAAGGTGTTTCATCAAACGATATAGTAGTTTTAAGTAAGCTTGTATAAATAGCTCCTTATGCTTCTAAATCTTATCCTAATATGCACGCTGTAAATGATGGAGTAATGATGGCACCGATAGTATCTCGTTTATATTTGGGACGGGTAAGAAAAATAAAACAAGAGAGAACATGAGGATGTTGATAATTTTTTCTGAGCACCCCCTTGGAATATTGATGGATGTCATTAGAGAAAAAGGAAAGTGGAGGCCGAGGTCCCATCTACTCTGGTTGGCGGAAAGGGATGCCAACACCCAGTTTTCTAACCTGACGGCATCTATAGGCAGACAAGGAGCATCATTGGAGGGTTTATCAGTGCAGAACGTGGATCTCATGGCCCTTGAAGATCATTCCAAGGAATTCACTGGAAGGCGACCATGTGAATCATGGTAGAGGTGTGACAGGTAGGCCGAAAGGCTATCCGAGGTGCAACAGGAGCCGTTGTGACCAATTACCAAGGAGGAAGTGAGGGCAGCAATGCCAATTAGAAGCAAGAAGCTCTCTGGGACTGGATGGATTTCCATTCTTCTTTTACAAAGACTATAAGGCACTGTAGGGAGAGATATGAAGCAAGTGGTTGCACAGTTCCTTGAAGGGAATTCAAGTTCGAGACGATCAACAGGTTTTCCTTTTCTTGTTGTCAAAGGGGACACACACCAAGTGGAGTATTAGCATCTAATTTACTTGTCCACCATCATTTACTTGATCATTGCGAAGCTCCTCAGTTTGAGATTCAAGGGGTTATTGGTGGACAAGACGAATCTAATTCAATTGCAGTGAAATTTCAGGAAATTTAGACGATATCAGTAAAAATCTCGGAAATGACTAAAAATATTATTTTTTTCAGGTTTTTCCTTTTCTTGTTGTCAAAGGGGACACACACCAAGTGGAGTATTAGCATCTAATTTACTTGTCCACCATCATTTACTTGATCATTGCGAAGCTCCTCAGTTTGAGATTCAAGGGGTTATTGGTGGACAAGACGAATCTAATTCAATTGCAGTGAAATTTCAGGAAATTTAGACGATTTCAGTAAAAATCTCGGAAGGCGACCATGTGAATCATGGTAGAGGTGTGACAGGTAGGCCGAAAGGCTATCCGAGGTGCAACAGGAGCCGTTGTGACCAATTACCAAGGAGGAAGTGAGGGCAGCAATGCCAATTAGAAGCAAGAAGCTCTCTGGGACTGGATGGATTTCCATTCTTCTTTTACAAATAACTATAAGGCACTGTAGGGAGAGATATGAAGCAAGTGGTTGCACAGTTCCTTGAAGGGAATTCAAGTTCGAGACGATCAACAGGTTTTTCCTTTTCTTGTTGTCAAAGGGGACACACACCAAGTGGAGTATTAGCATCTAATTTACTTGTCCACCATCATTTACTTGATCATTGCGAAGCTCCTCAGTTTGAGATTCAAGGGGTTATTGGTGGACAAGACGAATCTAATTCAATTGCAGTGAAATTTCAGGAAATTTAGACGATTTCAGTAAAAATCTCGGAAATGACTAAAAATATTATTTTTTTTACCTTTTTTGCAGATTAAAATCAATCCGAGTTATTAAAACAATAAATACACACTTATATCACATATATCGCTCATCTATAACCCTTATATCGCACATATCAATCATGTCGATCATATTGTTAATGTCGATTGCTGCTGACTGATAGATATTAGAAATGAAGTTCATCCAAATTCTTAAAATAGAAAATAACTTAGACATATACACGTATATCACACATATCGATCATCTATGATAGTTATATAGCACATATCGATCATATCGAACATATCATTATTAATGTTGATTACTGACTGATAGATATTAGAAATGAAAACAAAATATCTAAGTTAACCACAATTGGAACATATCTTTTATCTATAAAAATAGATGAGACATTTGATTCTAAAATGTATATACATGATTAATGAGATAATGTCACCATATATGTTATAAACATATCTATATATATTTAGGAAAATGTAGATAATGATTAACGGGACAATGTCGACAACCATGAGGTCGAGGCGCAAGCCTTAACTTATACAGAAAAATATACATAAAATACAATTAAACATACCGATATATTTATAAAAGGATAAATTTAGACATTCCCTAACATATTCATCATATATGTTATAAAAATGAGAACATACAATATTATTTGCATGATTTTCTTTGAATCCTAACTCATATTGTCATCCATATACAAAGCAAAGCCTATTATGACCTCCATTGCATGGGGCCTAACATATATATTGATATGCTTTGAATCCTAACATCCGATTTGCTAAACCTAGTCGCACAACCATTGTATACACCCCCATATCGCATCATACCCTACCTTGTGGGGGTTGCAGGGGACACTGCACCCGTCCCGAAACGAATTTTTTATATGGTAAAACCGTTGCCGCTCAAGACATACATATATGAGTATATAAAAAATTAAATTGTTAACATTAATATTATACTTAAGATATCATAATTATTAATGTATAAAATATAAAAATATTTGATATTTTGCTTCAATAGATAGTGAAATCAAGCTCACATGGATAATATCATTGATATACATAGATATTGATGAAATATCGTCAATATCGGTTAATATCTAAGAAAAAATGTACTGAAAACCATCAATTTCGATCGATATGGCTCGATTTGTTGAAATATCATCAAACTTGTGGCCCATCTCGATTGAAATCCAAGAAACCGATAGAGATGGGAGTTTCGATATCCCCAAGTTGTTGAAATCAAATTCCAACAAAATTTGACAAAATTAAAACCTTGCCTCTAGGTGATCGTTGGTAAAAATTTTGTAGTGACATAAGAAGTGGTGTCCACCTGGGATAAGAAGGAGATGAAGGCATGCATGTGGAAGGTAAAGTTTGCGAAGGCGTATGACACTCAAGATCGAGCTTTTCTTTGGAGCACGTTGAAAAAGAGGGCTTCCTAGCGATGTGGCTTATGTGGATGAAGAGGTGTGTCATGAAGAAATTTTCTCATGCTCATGAACGATCCCAAACTCGGGTAAATTGAGGAGAGTTACGTTAGGTAGCCGACAACCAGCGTAAAATAGTCGGGGACAGCCTCCTAAATAGTATTTTTTAAAAATACTATTTAGGAAGTTGACTCAAGACAGTCAGATCTTTTCAACATAGATTTAAGCAAACATTCATATTTTATTTAGAATCCATGTAGCCGACCCTACTTTAATGTGGGAAAAGACTTTGTTGTGGTTGTTGCTCATGAACGACGTATCGAAGGGCGCATAAGTGCATAGTAAGCAGGGCGTAAGGCAAAGGTTGTTGGGTGGCATCAATGTTGTTCACGTTAATAGCGTATGTATTGGATGAAGTGTGTACAAAGGCACTAGATAACGAGCAAGTGCAATTGTTGATGACTTATATGGAATTGTTATTGTTACTCTAACTCCAACTCGCACAACGATGGAGTGACTGAGGTTCATGATAGAAAAGATGGACCATATGCTCAAGGGTTGGAGGTCAAGATGTTGTCTAGTGGAGATCGTATAGAGTTCCTAATTTCATTGTAGTTGACTATGCCTTATTTTTAAATGTCTATACTCAGAATGCCAGTGAAAGTGGAGAAGCGGGTTAATGGGATAGGTAGCCTGAGAAGGATACTAAGAATTAGGAAAAGGGGTCAGGGTAGCCGTTTAATGAAGAGGGAGGGGGTTTGTAGGCCTAAAAAAAGTGTCCATGTGCATTAAGATTTTGTGGAAGTTTAATTATGCATTACCGATCACGCGGGTTGTAAAGTTAATGAAAGGGATGAGTGAGCTATGCATTAAGACCTTAGAAGTCGACTATGGGAGGAGCCTCATCCTAGAGGATAGAATTAGGCTACCAAGAGGGATACTGAACTTACTTCCTATTGTGAGGCCCCCTTGGGAAGTGATTGAGGTATGGGTCTGTTTTCAAGTTTTGCTTTGGCGATTGATCAGGGAGGGGTTGCTTGGATCTTTCCTAGACACGTGGCACTTAAATTAGACATGCAATCAGTGGTGGCAAGGTGTTGGAATGGGTTTTGGTTGCTCAAGTTCATAGCATCGCTTTTTGATGAGAGGATTTTTTTGATGGAGGATGTGGTGTCAACGAGATGCGATATGCCATTTATAGTTGATTCACTAACCTTCAAAAGTTAATGCATTTAAAACCATTTATAGTTGATTCACTGACTTCCATTAGATTCATATCTTATTCTTTTTGTTTGCAGAAAATTCATATAAAAATCACACTTCAATACTCGATTCAAGATCAACAGTTGCTTTAAGCAGACAGATCACCTCATACGGTAACACAAGGCTTCTACGATGGGGAACAACCGACTGACTCTCATCAATCACAATTCGCAAGATCGGATCAAATTAATCAACTACGGTTGCAAGATCGGATCAAATTAATCAACTACGGCTGCATATGAGCTCAGTAATAATATTAATTGCACGGTTGGATCTCGAAGTTGAATCCAGACAAAACATACCTTTTTTAGATTCTCCCACCAACCAGTCTTGGCAATGTCATCATCATCTCCTTGCTCTTCGTACTGCCCTACATTGACAGCTTCCAAATTCTCCGGACCCAACAGACTCCTCTTCTCACCACCTAATTCCACCTCATTCCCCTTCCCATCCTTCCCCCCACCGGAATCCATCCTGAACACGAACCCCACGAAGAATACGTAGAACCCGACGAGCCCCACAGCCTGCCAGAGGTAGATCTCCCCGCTGAGGTACACGTAGAACAGCGCTGAGGCAGCGAGAAGGTAGAAGAAGACGTCCTGACGAAGGCGGCGGGTTCGATGGGGAAGGGCGCGGCGTCGATGGCGACAACACCAACGACGAAGGCGGAGACGAAGGTCCCCGCGGAGAGGATGGCGGCGAGGCCGGTGCGGGCATGGCCGGCATGGAGGGCGGCGAGGGAGGCGAAGGAATCGGGAGCGCCGTTGCCGAGGGCGAGGAGGGTGACGGCGGCCATGGAGGGGGAGAGGCGGAGGAGGGAGGAGAGGCGGGAGACGACGGGGGTGAAGTGGCGGGAGGCGGAGCGGGCGAGGAGGAGGAAGTGGAGGAGGAGGAGAAGGGAGAGGGAGGGGAGGGAGAGGAAGGGGTTGCGGGAGAGGAGGCAGAAGTGGAGGGCGGTGTAGTTGAGGAGGGAGTCCTGGTGGCAGTGCGAGAGGGAGAAGGGGCACCGATCCGCCACGGGGAGGAGCACCACGTCCGAGCAGGCGGACGCGGGGGGTTCCAGTAGCGAGCGGCGGCGGTTGTGTAGTAGGAGGAGGAGGAGAGTGGAAGAAGGGGAGGCCATGTGTGCGCGCTGCTCCCCCCGGGGGTGGGACCGACGGAGTCGAATCTCCGCGTTGCACGGGGATCGCTCTCCCGGGTAATGGCTACCTCCGTTATGGAATGGGAAGCTCTTCCTCACTTGTTAACGTCCGGCCTCTAATTTCTCTTTTATTTATTTTGTTTTCCCCTCACCCCCAGCTGCAGCCTTTTATAAAAAAAACTACTTGATTATATATAATTTAAAATAGATAAATTACAAAAAAGATTACAACTATGCACCAACTCTCAATTAAGAGACTCATTTTTCAATTATAATAAAGATGAGTCATAGAGGCCTCCATATGCTTCAACGATCCTTGTATATTAACATTAAACTCTTAGGGTGCGTTCTTGTATCGGGTTAAACCACCCCAAGGGTGGTTTAACTCCCCTACCCTATATTTTCTCTCTCCACGTGGGTCCCACTTTTTATCTTTTTAAAAAAATTAAATAAATCAATTCTCCATCATCAATTCCATCAAAAAATATTATACTATACCATCATATCATATAAAAATTATAAACTACTCCACTTCTACTCACTTTTTCAAACTCCAATACAATCACATCACAATAACTTCTCACTTTTTCAAACTCCAATACAATCACATCACCCCAAACCCACTTCTAACCCACCCCCAGTTTAACCCTCTATCCAAACACCAAAACCCAAAAATGGATTACCTGCAACCAGTTTACCCCACCTAAACCCACTATCCAAACACCCCCTTAAGTTGAAAGTTCAGACCCTTATTTGTTACAATTAAAAAATGAGACCTTTAATTGAGAATCGAGGTATAGTTGGGACTTTTTTTGTAATTTACCCTTTATTTATTACATACCTATATACATATTTATATACATACAGAGGAAAATGGGGGTGCTTCCTATGGGCAGCCAACGAGCTGCTCCTGTATTTTTCCGCACTTTTTCGGTTTTTTTAAAAAATATCATCATGTATTTCCATCACTATATCCCTCTAATATGTCATTTTAATTTTGTCAAAAGCAAAGACTCATATACCTTTCATTAAGAACATGTCCATTACAACAATTCTAATATTAAAATTCGACATTCTAGATGGAGGGGATAAAAGTCTCCCTATCTAACAAAATTGGAACGACTTATTAGAAGGATATGGCAATGAATATACATGACTGTATTTTTCAAAAACATAAAAAATTTGTAGAAAAATGAGGTGGAAGCAGTCAGTTGACTGCTCCAAGGGAGCAGCTCCATTTTCCTCTATACATACATATATAGGAAAAAAATGGAGCTACCCCGTATGGGATAGTCAAGTTAGTTACATCCTCTCTTCTTTTTATTTTTTATGGTATCTCTTAATGACAATTGAGAGAATTAAATCACATATTTTCATCATATTTTCATTCAAAATTTAACTAAATTCAAGACACTTCCCATAAATCGAGGCTATCAAAACTAAGCGGTCTCAGAATTGCTGAAATTGTTGCATTCCAGATGGACGTGTTAGAACTGTCTTCTTTTCTTGAAATTTAAAACACATATTACTCTTATTAGTTTAACTTAATCCATCCACGTGTTACTAAAAAATTCCACAAATATATTAGAAAATAAAGGCGGCAGTAGCTAGCGTGGCTGCCCTACATGGGGTAGCCCCATTTTAACTTATATATATATATATATATATATATATATATATATGAGTTAAATGGGTTTTTCCTCTTGAGGGAGCTAACTTGGCTCCCCAGGCTCCATTTTCCTCATTTTTATTTTTTTAATACTTCCGTGGATTTTCATATATATTCCATATATTATGACATTCAAGTTTCCTACGAAACGAAGATTCCTACAGCCTCCATCCAATGATGATCGAATTCAACAACTCCATGACTGTTAAAAAATGATTATTTGGATGGAGACTGTACGAATCTATATTTTGCACAAAACTTAAATGACATAATATAGAGACATAATGATGAAAACTCACGAATTCGATTTAAAAAAAAGTAAAACGAGAAAAATGAGGCGGGAGGAGTCAAGTTAGCTCCCCCTAGGGGAAAACCAATTTTTCTCATAGTCATTGGCATATATAGAGGAATTATCCAATTGGTCATGCACCCATTAGAGTCTTTGTGAACACCAATTCTAGGTTACACATGTGTATGACCAATTGAGTAGTTTCCTATTTCGAAGGCTGACAATTTTTAGAAGGATACTAATATATTTGAGAATTTAACAATAAGTATTATTCCAATTATATCGTGTCCTTAAAAAAAGGAAGTCCGTTTTGAAAAGAAAGTATTCAAATCAACGATTTCATTCAAAAAGATTGAGATCCAAATATGCGGATCTGTAATACATATATAATATCAAGTAAATGGTTGGTGTGAGATCAATAATACACAAATAATGATCAATAATTTGTATCCATAATATTATTTTGTATAGAATTTAGTAATACATATACATTGACCAAGTAAATGCTTGTTGTCAAGTCAGTAACACCATAACAAATGGTCAATAATTTTCATCTATAATATTACTTTGAACAAAATTCAGTAATTTATGGACAATAGTCAAGTAATATCTATTATGTTCTTAAGTAAATTGATCATAGATCAGAAATGTATATATTTATGTCTTATATTACGGGTTCAGGAATATACACACACAATTCTAAAGTAAATAATTATTGTGAGGTCAGTAATAATAAATACATGGTCAGTAAGTCATGAATATTACCCAAGTAATAGATTAATATGTAATCAGTAATGTATTCTCCTTATTTCTGATTAATATGGAAATGTTACTTTGAAAGGGAAGTTATTAAACACATGCAGATAACGAAAGATGAATTAGTAAAATGAAATGCTTCGTTGATAAAAAAGAAGGAAATATTACATAAATAAATGCAATGCTCGTTACTGATTTTGCGACAAACATTTACTTGACCTCTATATAAATAATATCAAATTTTGTACATGGTAATATTATGGATGTAAATTACTTACTATTATTTTGTTATTACTGATATCACAACAACCATTTACTTGATCGATATGTGTGTGTATGTGTATATTACTATCCTAGTATTTGTATCTCAATCTTCTTAATGAAATCATTAATTTGAATATTTTTCTTTCCAAAATCGTCTTTCCTTTTTTGAAAGATAGAGTATAATTGGAAATATAGTTATTTTTAAACATGTATATGGCCTATAATTAGAAATATAATTGTTGTTGAAACACATGCAAGGTCTAGAATTGTTAATACACATGTACATATGTATGTGTGTATGTATGTGTGTATATGTAAGTATATATGTCATAATTCAATATTTGAGGTACCAAAATGAGATTCTGGCACCTGTTTTGGTACCTGAACTACCGAAATGAGCTTGCAGCCCAATTCACTATACGATACAAGTGACATTCACGCACGTGACTTCTTCCTGTAGCCAATAGTGACAGCATGTGTGAATTCCTCTCTTATCGAGCATGTGTTAAACAAAGAGGGCTAAGCCCACAACACCTCTTGATGTTCTCTTGGAGGTTGTGGCAACAACAAGAACAATAGTGGTGGGGAATGTCCCTTGTGCTTGTTCATGAGAAAATTTTGGTGGTGATCTCTTCCTCGGCATGTATGTGATTACATCTGTAGTGGATAGACCATCACCGATCTTCTTCATCGACATGTATGCGATTACATCTGTAATGATTCAATGGTATTATCCTTGATCCAATAGAATTGTGGATTGTCCTTACTAGAGTTAGAGCGCCTTCCCTTTGCTAGAGTTAGGTTAATTACTTGGTTCACCTAGCCATTAGGTCATTAAGCCTCCAAAGCTCTCATTATGCTAAGTCATGGACTTTGTTAAGTAAAATTGGCTCACGTGTCACTTTTAATTAGTTTACCTAAGTAGATTTCATCCTCATGACTTAATTGGGTAGAATAATAAAAAATTTGGATATGATAACATTAAGAATGTTATACTTTTGGAACTTCAAGAAATGAGCCTTGGGTTATGGACATCTATTCGACCTTTGTATAAGGTCAAGAGATGTAAGCAAACTCTTCTCCATCTCAAGTGTAGTGTTCAAGTTCATTGTATAATTTAGTGTGACTCAAATTAACTAATTTAACGAGTTACTTTCAAATTTGAGTGGGTTCTTAAACAAGGGGCTCTGAACTAAAGAAGACAAAATTGCAGATAGTTATCCTGCGAGAGCAAAAAGCTATAAGAGCATGAGAGAAGTGATTCTGGACCATTAGATTCAACCATGAAAGAGAAGAGCGGGAGAGAGAAAACATAATCTAGTGGTCCATAATCACTCATCTTATGCTCTCACAGCCTTTGCTCTCATTAGATCACTCCTCTCTCTCTCTCTCTCTATATCCATATTTACATACACACATATAACTTCCCCTCCTTATGTTGATCATGATCCTTTTCGAATATTCTCGACCCAGAAATTATAGCATAATTGCATTAAAGAGTTGGCAGTGCATATAATCCAATTCATTTGTAATTAAATAGATGCAGAAACAATATGTAAATATGTATTAGCAAATGTCACATTTATTAGCAAATGTTGTGACATTTAATTCATACTGGAAAATTTAGCATTGGCATTATATTACTAAGTATAACATATCAAAGTACGGCAATAAAATGAGTAATTTCTCATTTCTATTTTGATTTCGTCATTCACAAAATTATTAACCATGCTTTGGTTTGCTAATTATGGGAGAGAAAAGTATCATCAGATTCATGTTGCAACAAGCATCTAAAGGTACTTTCAAACCAACTTATTACCGTAATTAAGTGGTTATTCTTAAACTTATTATTATACCTAACTCCATTAATATGATTTATCACGTACAACCTTCACCGACATGATTTCTTTACTACCATACTACATCGATTTGACTTGTTAACACATGACATGTATATGCAACATTAGGCCCTCATAGTGAGACATGATCTCTTTCCTTTCCCCTTTATTACTATGTTCAAGTTTGATGACTCCACGAGTACAATATGTGGACCCCTCATGCATTAATTATACAAAATATCTAAGTTCTAGTCTTTACTTATTTTGGCCTAGTTATAGTAGCATGGTATGAGTAACAAAATATAAGTATGAATCTTGGTATGCTATTCAGAAACTTAAGGCATTAAGAAGATCACAAAGTACTCTAAACCATTCTTAATTTAATATGTATGTACAATCCTATTAGTTAAAGACTAAATATTGAATATTCAAAACGAGTAGAAAATATTAGTCATAAAATCTAGTAGGAAAGATCAAAAATTTAAGATTATTAATTATCCTAATTCCCCATCCACGTTTATTTTCATGTTTGCACATTCCTTAACCTAACTTTTCCAATCCCTTTTCATTGTTGATCACATTCGTCAAAGATTCCATAAACCTGGTGTAGATTGTTGTGCTCCTCCTAGCACGTGAAAAAGACGGTCTTGCTACTTCGAGTTCCTCTAACATTTGTTGTGGTTCGAGGTTTTTCGAGATATCCCTCCGATGCCTTTTTGTTGTTTTTCGATATTGAAGATCCTCACACTGAATGAAGATGTTTTATCTTACCAAGTTCTTTTTTGTTATTCTCACTATTTTGAATAATAATATTAAATTGCACTAATCTTCTATATAAACTTGATCTTGTCTTGCTTTAACCTGCAATGATAATCACAATGTGTTCAATTTTTCGTCAATAATATTCTCTCCTTGATAGACTCACATAATTATTTTAGATTTACATATTCCTTTCAACATAGAAAAAGAGTAGTTTAACTGTAAAAGACAGTATAATTGTAAAAATTAGATAATTTATCCATTATATATCATCGCTTTGATATTTTTCTTGATTATACAGATTTTTATAGTAATCTACATTCAAAATGAAGATTATATAATAAAATCGTTGAATTTATAATATTCTTCATATAATATTATTTATTCGAGCTTCAATACATCACATCACAACTACTCATTTGTTCAAATCGATACAATCATATTACAACAAACCCTCTAAAACCCCAAACCCTATATCCAAATACCAAACCACAAAAACAAGTACCATCCTCAGGATTACCCCAAACCCTCTCTCACAGGTTCTCAGATAATTTAACGTAGATTTTAAAACCACTCAATTTCTGTTGAAATGCACTTTACCCACAAACCCTAGGGGTAGATGTGTCATCTCGTATATCAATTATGCTGTAACCCTAGGCCTCTCTATCTATATAAAGAGCCCTAGGGAGTCCCTTTCAACATAAGAAATAGACATATCACTTTCTACTTGGTATCAGAGCCCAGGCCCCCTCTCCCTCCTCCCTCCCCCCCCCTCCCTCCTCCGCCGACCGCCTTCTTCCCGTCCCCCCCTGGCGCCGCCTGCTCCCAGAAAGCCTCCCCGCGCGCGCCTATCCTCCTCCCCACCTGTCCCACTTGCGCATACCACTTTCGCCCCCACCCTCCCGCGCCAGTTCCCCCCAGGCGCACCTATCCCACTTTTCCCCCCACGTTCCCCCCCCCCCCCCCCACGTTTTTTCCCACCCACCCACGTTCCACGCGCCTATCCACTTTCCCCACGTTTTCCCCACGCGCCTATTCCCCTCCCTCCCACCCGTACGCCCCCACGTCCCCTCCCACCTGCGCCTATCCACTTTCCCCACGTTTTCCCCCCACCCGCGCCTATTCCCCTCCCCTCCCACCCGTACGCCCCCACGTTTCCTAACACCTGCGCCTATCCCACTCCCCCCTCCCCCCACGCGCCTATCCCACTCCCCCCCCCACGCGCCTATACCACTTCGCCCCCCCCCACGCCCTATCCCACTCCGCCCCCCCCCCCCCCCCCCCCACGCGCCTATCCCACTCCCTCCCACCCGTGCGCCCCCACGTTTCCCCCCACCTGCGCCTGTCCCCCCCTCCCCCTGCGCCAATCCCACTCCATCACCCCCCCCCCCCCCACATTCCACCCGCGCACCTACCCTCCCGCCGCCCTTACATGCGCGGTTTCGTCAGCGTCAGCTCCATCTCAGCGCCCGCTCCATTCCAAAGCGTTCGCTCCGTCTCAGCGTCCTCCTCCAAGCCTTCGGTGCTACCTCCACGTGCAAGACGCCTTCCATCTCAGCTCTCGTCACTACGCAGCAAGCACTCCGCAGATTTTGTGGATGCAATCTTGACCAGCCTTCCGACATAGACTCCAGCAGAGTCTTCTTACGGCTCCTCTATCTCTTTTCTGCGTTTAGATTTCGTGTGATATGATTTAGAGACGAGTTCTTTTCTCTACCTTATTGCCTATACAGCAGGCCTGATTTCTTCTTACATCATGTCACAATCCGAAGTGACATCACCGGGATATGATGGATGGAGCACTCGACTACCCTCATTTGGGTCGATCCCTAAATTGGACGACACCAACTACCCAAAGTGGTCCCGCATGTTCCTCATGATCGTACGAGGATACGATAAGGAACACATTCTCTTGGAGTCAGAACCTGCTGAAAAGACAGGCATAAATGCAACTTGGGACAAAGACGACGGAATGGTCAGTTCTTGGATTATGGTCAGTGTCGTTGACCGGATTGCCGATGAACTCGTTTATTACACCAATGCCCACGATATGTGGACCTCTCTTCAAGCCACCTATGGTCAGGATAAGAATTCAACAAGGATGTACCAGATGTACTTTGACATGCTCAACATGAAGCAAGCAGGACGCACACTACCTGAGTATTTATCTTTCTTAAAATCTCTTTTTGAGCGATATAATGCTTGTATTCCAGGCTGCACTTGTCCAACTCAGAAGCAACATCGCCAGCAGATGGCGGTCCTCGTATTTCTCGCCGGCCTTGATTCCGGCTACTCGGCTGCTCGCGATCAAATGATCACAGCGGTCACTCTCCCCACCATTGAAGAAGCTTATAGTACTCTGAGTCGTCTTTCTATTCCTCATACAAGTACTAAAAGCTCTGATCAGGGACAAATTTCTGCTCTCGCTGCTCCATCTGGACGAGGAAGTCGTGGCTCTATCAGGAGCCGTGGTCGAGGACGCTTCGCTCCGGGACGAGGTCGTAACACAATCCAGTGCTCGTATTGTCACAAGTTTGGACACACCGAAGCTGTATGCTATAACAAGAAGGGGTACCATACTCCTAGTGCTCGAATGGCCAATGAAGGAGATAGTCCTCTAGTAGAGGTCCCTAGACGAGACTTCGATGACCTGATGCAGCGTCTCACCAGGTTGCAATCAAACGAGTCCTCTACCCCATATCAGGACAGTACTACAGATAGTGCAGCAATGGCACGATCAGGTATCTTCATAGCATCTACCAATAGCATTACAAAATCAGAATGGTTGATTGATACAGGGGCTTCCACTCATCTATGTGGCGAACAAACTCTCATACAGCAGATGCGTAAAGTCCCCTCTGGACGAACAGTACAGGTTGCTGACGGACGATTTTCCCAAATAAAAGGAAAAGGCGATGTCCATCTAACCCCTAAATATCAGACTCCACAATGTTTTATTTGTTCCGGATTTTCCCATCAGTCTTCTCTCAGTTAGCCAGATTTGTAAAGAACTCAACTGTCGAGCAATATTTGACGCTATATCTTGTGTATTTCAGGACATACTAACTGGGAGGACGATTGGTGCGGGTCGTGAAGAAGGGGGAGTATATCACCTTATCCAGTCCTCTGACACTATAGCTTACTCTGGGACCACTTTATCTGCATCCTCTGGTACTCTTTGGCACCAACGTCTGGGTCATCCCTCTATTCACAAGCTTCGACGAGTTCTTCCCCAGCTCCCTCCCACTGTCAACCTAGAGTGTGAGGCCTGCCAACTGGGGAAACACCACCGGAGTTCCTTTCCTTTGTCGGGTACCGTTCATTCCAGTAGTCTATTTGAACTTGTTCATCTTGACATATGGGGACCCAGTCGCTATCCTGATCGACTAGGGAATAGATATTATCTGGTTATTATAGATGATTTTTCTCGTGCATCTTGGTCTTTCTTAATGAAAAATAAGTCTGATGTCTTTCAAATCATTGTTCATTTCATACATGAAATAAAGAATCAGTTCGGTACCACCATAAAAACCCTTAGATCTGACAATGCTAAGGAGTTAGTCTCACATGATATGAAATCATTCTTAGCGTCTCAAGGCATTTTGCATCAAACCACATGTCCTCATACATCCCAGCAGAATGGAGTGGCGGAGCGTAAACATAGACATATTCTTGATATTGCTCGCACAATACTCATTGACTATCATGTGCCATCTACATATTGGGGTGATGCAGTACTAACTGCCACATATCTTATTAACCGCATGCCTTCTACTCCTATTGACGAGCAAATACCTATTGAGGTCCTTTTCCCAGGAAAAGCCATATTTCATGTCCCTCCAAAAGTCTTTGGTTGCGTCGCCTTTGTTCATCTTCTTGATCCTGGTAGGGATAAACTATCAGCCAGAGCAGTCAAATGTATTTTTCTAGGATATGCTCGAAATCAAAAAGGTTATAGGTGCTATGACCCACGTTCCAAAAAACACTACATAAGCGCTGATGTTACTTTCTTTAAATCTCTCCCTTATTACTCCCGATCAGGCACTAATGTATCACCTCCCCCTGTTACCACCTCTCCTCTTCCTATTCCTCTTCCTCAGGTTGATTACATCCCTTCTGCGCCTGCACCATCTCCTCAGGTATGTCCCTCGACTGAGTTATTACAAACTGAAGACAAAGATGCAAATACAGGTATCTCCGGAAATCCAGGAGAAGCTCCAAGTGACATACCCATTGCTCTTCGGAAGGGGACCAGGCAATGCCCATCACGATACAGTACGAAGTATCCAATCTCTGCTGTTGTAACTTTTTCTGGACTCGGGCCTACATACAAACAATTTGCCCAAGCTATCTCGAGTACCATTATTCCTCGTAATCATACTGAGGCTATTCGGGACTCGAGATGGCGTCTTGCAATGGAAGAAGAGATGTCTGCCTTGATCTCTCGAAATACCTGGACACTTGTAGATCCACCAGGCGACTACAAAATTGTCGGCTCCAAATGGGTCTTCACAGTGAAGTATAATCTAGATGGGTCTATTTCTCGCTACAAAGCACGTCTTGTGGCAAAAGGGTTTACGCAAACTTATGGTGTTGATTTCTTTGATACCTTCTCGCCCGTTGCTCGTTTATCCACCATAAGAATTCTCATGGCAGTAGCAGTACAACTTGATTGGCCCTTACATCAACTAGATGTGAAAAATGCGTTCCTTTATGGGGACCTCCAAGAAATTGTGTACATGCAGCAACCACCTGGGTTCGAGATTCAAGGGGAGTGTCAGAAAGTTTGTTTACTACACAAGGCCATATATGGTCTCAAGCAAAGTCCTCGTGCATGGTTTCAAAAATTATCTGAAACATTAGAGAATATGGGCCTCATCCGATCTTCAGCAGATCATTCCTTATTCACACGGAAGAATGGAAAAGGAACTGTGGTTGTGTTGGTATATGTGGATGACATTATCCTCACAGGAGATGACCATGATGGTATTATAGAAGTGAAGAAACAACTGGCAGAACAATTTGTGATCAAGGACTTGGGACCTCTAAGATATTTCTTAGGGATTGAAATAGCAAGATCCAAGAAAGGAATTGTTATGTCTCAACGAAAGTACGCTACTGACCTCCTTCAAGAAACAGGGATGCTAGGGTGCAAGCCAGCTCAGATACCCATGGATCCAAAGGGACGTATCTACGAGGTAGGCGATGTTGAGGACAGTGGTCGATATAGACGTCTAGTGGGTAAGCTACTATATCTTACCATCACCCGACCAGATATCGCTCTTGCTGTCGGAAAGCTTAGCCAGTTTATGGACTCACCTACCTCAGCTCACTATGATGCATGTATAATGATCTTAAGGTACATCAAATCATCTCCAGGAAGAGGACTACTATTCACCAAAGGCAATAACTTTGACCTCATAGCATATTCAGACGCAGATTATGGAGGCAGCCTGATCGATAGAAAGTCTACTACAGGGTTCTGCACTTATCTTGCAGGAAATTTAATCACGTGGAGAAGCAAGAAACAAGCTGTGGTCTCTCGCTCGAGTGCTGAAAGTGAATACCGAGCTATGGCTCAAGCTGCAGCAGAACTTGTATGGGTCCGATCTATACTTACCGATCTTCATATCACTCCTGGAAAGATCATGGAACTTAGATGCGACAACCAAGCGGCAATGCACATATCCAACAATCCTATGTTCCATGAACGCACCAAACATGTGGAAATTGACTGCCACTATACTAGAGATTTGATACAGAAAGGGCTACTTCATACTCAAAGCGTACCTTCCTCGGATCAAACGGCAGATATATTCACCAAGCCGCTTGCGCGCATACAGTTTGAAAAATGTTGTAACAAGCTGAGCATGATTGATATATATGCTCCAGCTTGAAGGGGAGTGTTGAAATGCACTTTACCCACAAACCCTAGGGGTAGATGTGTCATCTCGTATATCAATTATGCTGTAACCCTAGGCCTCTCTATCTATATAAAGAGCCC
This sequence comes from Ottelia alismoides, assembly GCA_037367405.1. Lineage (NCBI taxonomy): Eukaryota > Viridiplantae > Streptophyta > Magnoliopsida > Alismatales > Hydrocharitaceae > Ottelia > Ottelia alismoides. The sequence goes on along the minus strand of JAZKJV010001027.1, from coordinate 578,804 downwards.
TAGGGAGTCCCTTTCAACATAAGAAATAGACATATCACTTTCTACTATTTCCGATCATACGCCACCAACATAATTAACCAACCAAATATCAAGCTCTTCAGTAAGCCATTGTATGGGCGTTTTTTCCCTGACTTCTTTTCCAAAATTCAAAGCATGGTTTATCTTAAGAGACCTTATAGCTATTTTATGGGCTATCTTAAGAAGGGTGTCGTGCATTTTTCCTTCAAAACAAACAAAGGACCTTTGTTGAAGAAGAGATGATCTAGAACACATAAAAACAGGGCGTAGATAAAATTCAAGATACAACATCTCATAAAAACTAGTCCACAACAAAACGGGCTAATTATTATCCTCATGTTGCATTCTTCTCAAGCAAATCACAGAAACAACTAGTACACTAGTAACCTCATCAAACAAAATGGAACAACATTAAAAGATAGATACCAACCAAAAACCTCTAAGAACAATATCATCATCATCACACCAAAGCATATCATTATCATAGGGTCCTCCTCAACTCCGATCCGCAGTTAGCTTAGTATCTGTAGTGGAGGGGCTTGTAAGGACCCTCCACGGGGACATTGATGTACTCCGCCTGAGATGGTGAGAGCTTGGTCAGATGGGCTCCCAGCTTGCCCAGGTGCAGCGCCGCGACCTTCTCGTCGAGGTGCTTCGGCAGCACGTACACCTTCTTCTCATACTTGCCGCTTGACCTCTCCGTCCACAGCTCCAGCTGAGCAATCACCTGAAATTCACAATATTTGATATTAGAACAGGCGATCCATTCACATGATATCTATAATAGATTCATCCCTAGTTCGAATTTATTGGGCATCAACCTGGTTGGTGAAGGAACAGGACATGACGAAACTGGGGTGGCCAGTGGCACAGCCAAGGTTCATGAGACGTCCCTCCGCAAGAATGATGATGCCTCTGTTCGTGTCAGGGAAGATCCACCGATCAGTCTGGGGCTTGATCGTGATGCGCTTGACACCCGGGTATGTCTCGAGGCCCAGCATGTCAATCTCATTGTCGAAATGGCCAATGTTGCAGACGATCGCATTGTTCTTCATCTTCCTCATGTGATCCACCATGATGATGTCCTTGTTCCCCGTTGTCGTCACAAAGATATCAGCATCAGCAACAACATCCTCCAAGGTGAGCACTTGGTACCCCTCCATCAGCGCTTGCAGCGCACAGATCGGGTCGATCTCGGTCACGATCACACGTGCGCCAGCCTGCTTCAGGGCTGCTGCACAGCCCTTGCCGACATCTCCGTACCCACACACCACACCGACCTTCCCGGCGATCATGACGTCCGTGGCCCTCATCAGCCCGTCGGGAAGGGAGTGTCGGCAGCCATACAAGTTATCAAACTACATTCAAACAAAGCAGAATTCAGACACTTCTTCCAGATCTGGTTCGGCAACAACATCGAACTTCAAGATCTTGGACTAGAAAAATGGAAAAGCGATGTGGGTATTCACGCAGCGTCAAGAATCAAAACTGACGACGTGATCCTTCCAATGAACAGGAACCGACAACGAAAAAACGAGGAGCGATTTGGTTAAATGCATAAGCTGCGTACCTTGCTCTTGGTAACGGAGTCGTTGACGTTGATGGCGGGGAAGAGCAACGCGCCGCTGGCCTGCATCTGGTAGAGCCTCTTGACCCCGGTGGTGGTCTCCTCGGAGACCCCGACGAGCCTCTCCTTCATCCTCCTGTACTTGTGGGGATCCACCTTGAGCCCATCCCTGATCAGGCCAAGCACGATCTGGAACTCAGCGTTGTCGGTGGACGCCGGATCTGGGAGCTTCCCGGTCTTCTCGTACTCCTCCTCAGCCTTGACGCCCTCGTGGATGAGGAGCGTGGCGTCACCTCCGTCGTCGACGATGAGGTCAGGACCGCCCTGGGGACCCCAGTCGAGGCAGCGCTCGGTGCACCACCAGTACTCCTGGAGGGTCTCGCCCTTCCAGGCGAAGACGGCGGCGGAGTCGCGGGCGATGGCGGCGGCGGCGTGGTCCTGCGTGGAGAAGATGTTGCAGGAGCACCAGCGGACCTCGGCGCCGAGTGAGGTGAGGGTCTCGATGAGGACGGCGGTCTGGATGGTCATGTGGAGGGAGCCGGAGATGCGGGCGCCCTTGAAGGGCTGGGAGGGGCCGTACTCGGAGCGGCAGGACATGAGGCCGGGCATCTCCACCTCGGCGAGCTCGATCTCGAGGCGACCGAAGTCGGCCTGGGACATGTCCTTGACCTTGTACTCCCTGCCGGACGAGGTCTTCTCCACGAGGAGCGCCATGGGAGCGAGGGAGAAGGACGAGAGAAGAACCGGGGAGTGAGGACGGGGAGTTGCGGGGGGTGAGGAGTTGTGGGAGAGGCGTTCCGCGGGTAGAAATAAGTAGATGGACGGTGAGGATTGGTTTGGTGGAAGGATTGCTGCACCGTTGATTGCGGGGAGACTCGAGAGAGGGTGGAGTGTTAGGGTGAGGTTGTTGATATGGGAAATTGGGTCCAGATTTGGTTTCATTTACGGGGGATGCCACTATCATTTGAAGTTCTCTCTTCTTACTTGGGGGTACATATAAAAAAAATGCTATTTTAGCCGAAAATTGTAGTATTTTGCCCATACATATCCATATTCTTCGGGGTTTTATCAATTGTGCCTTTTTGAGATATTTCAATATCAGTTATCTCATTTTTTTTGAAATATCAATTGTGTTTTTGATTTCTTATCGTTCTATCACTTATATGCCTCAGATTAGTTGTCGTTCATCTCCAACACAGGCGTACGTTAACTTTGGAGACAGAAGGAGAATTAAATTAAAAAATAGGGATCGGATGATCTTTCACTAACTCCTCCCCCTCCTTCCTCCTCCTCCACCCCAACCTCCTCCTCGGCTAGCTCCACCCACAACCGCCTCCTCCTCCCCCTCCCAACCTCCTCCCCCCCCTCCTCTGCCTCCAGCCACCTCCTCCTCATCCATCGCCCCCTCCTCCGCCCCAACCTCCTCCTGTCCCCTCCTTCGCCCCAAGTTCCGTCGAAGTATACCATTGGAGTCAAAAGCCCTGTAGAGGGAGGAGGCAGCTGGAGAAGCCCTAAAACCTACTCCCCCCATCCTTCTCCTGGATTGATGGCCTTGATGAGTGCTCTCCACTGCCCTCTCACGATGTCCAGTGCGAGGGAGCCCTTCCTCGAGATGGACACCACAGGGTGCTACGACTTCTACGATGACCTCCTGGGCGTGGGCGGTGTCAAGAGGTCTACATGGCCTTCGACGTTCTCGGCGGAGCTCCCTTGGCTGATGATGACTTCTTCACGGAGCTCGAGCTCCTCCACTCCCTCCGCCACCCCAACATCCTCACCCTTCGCCACGTTTGGAAGGACATCTGCAACGACTCCGTCAACGATCTGCTCCAACACCACTGACGACCTTGCTTATTGAGGACGACGAAGGAGGAGGCCAGAGGATGCGTGCGGTGGACAAGGATGGGCTAGAGGATGAAGATAGACGGGGAGTGTTTGTACTGTTACGCACCTTCTTAACCTAACGGTGGTTTGAAAAAACCACTGTTAGGTTCAACTTATTGACGACTAAATTAACGGAGGGGTACACGTGATAGAACGACAAGAAGTCATGGGCACAACTGATACTACAAAAAAAGGAAAAGATATAACTGATATTGTGGTATCTCAGAGAAACATAACTGATAAAAATCATATTCTTTAATGATATGTATATATACCAGAATGCGGTAAAATCCTCCTGGAGGACAACCGAACGGACAACAAATCTCATCATCTCCATTTAAACCTACCTAAAATGTCAAATCCAAGGAATGAGAGGAAGGGCAAGATCTAACGTTCGTCTAACACCACGAGAAGCAATCCCCCACATCATGCTCGATTGATGTGCGCCATCTTTACCAATCAACAAATTGTGCATATATGTGATCCCCAGCATTGATATCCTCGAAAATCTTGAAGCTCGTGACAATGTTGTGAGAGTGTAATCAAAAGACGAGTCTATTATTGAACAACCATTATGTTTCCACTAAATATAGAGTCCTAGACTCTCTTACAAGAGTTTGTAAGAGACTGGTCACAACCAACATAGACTGCATAAGACATCTTTCTCTCTATGATGCAATGTTCTCATCTTTGTGAATTCCTTGTCACATTCTTTCTTCAAGTGATCTATGATGTCACCTCTGACCAACTTGAGTTTTCTGTCTTATCATTTGACATTGTATGTAGGGCCTTTCCTCTACTATGCTGGTTAATATCAAAGATGTCGAGTTATATCACATCCTCCGATTATAATTTCAATGACAAGAAGGGAGACGAGGAGGGGGCGTAGTGAGTGGCCACTAAAAAAATGGAACACCTCAAGGTAAATACCATTTAAAGTAGAGAGGATCGTCAGCCGTAGGCCAAAATGCAGTAGATTCTGCAGTAGTAGTGTGCGCTGCTCGATCACGATCGAACGGTTCGCACGATTTTGCAATTTTTTTGGACCCATATCGAGCAAAATCGTGTGAACTGCTCAATCAAGATCGAGCGGTTCAAGCCATCACAACAGGGACAAGACCACATCATACAATCTACCTCCCATTTAAAGAGATGGGAGTCCAGCTACTCTAAAGGAAGAACCTCCACCCCACCCTCAAAATCTTTGGACACAACATTCAATAGATCCGAAATCAATAGGAAAAAGATCCAAAGGATGCTTGAAAGAAAGATGAGTAATCAGAAAATCGCATCCTTATAAAATGAAGAAAGGGTCGAGAACGTCACTATGTAATTCGTGAATCTAAAGATCAAGGACCCTCGAGTGAAAAGCGATGAGAAGACACTACGAGGAATTACGCAATGCAAATTAAAATGTTCAAAAAAAATATAAAGACTAAATAACCATGTAAAAATGCGACCATAGAACATGTAAATTTGTATATGTCATCCTACCAGAAGGCCATGTCATATGCAAAATTTACAAACTCTCCAATGTAAGATTGCTTCTAGTATTGTCTAAGCCTTACTACAAGTATGGGCACTCGGTTATTTAAATGTTTTTCCGCTGCTTAAGAAGAAAGGTCTTCACTAAAAATATTGGTTGAGAAAGGAGCTTAAAAGAGGATATTATTTTTTAAGGACTTACAATAGAGAACGAATTTAGCGTGAGTGAGTTGGTTTAATTGTTAATCTTTATTATGGATCTTTTTATGTGCAAAGCAAACCCTACAACAATAATTAAGTCACTTAAAGTAGTAGTGATGAATCACGTATTCATTACAAAAATCGCACCTAAATTTAGACAAAATTCAATCAAATTTAAGCTTGGTTGCATTACTTACATACACTCATGTTGTCATTTGTTGTGTGAAATTTCATATGATTGATCCCAAACTTGAACAATGTATCCTCATTATATTGGCTTGTAAATACCATAACCTAATTCTCATCAAACCCAATAAAAAGCAATCCTTAATTTAAAGAGCTCAAATTATATATTTAAACCATGGTTTAAATTACCAACTAGAATTACTATCATGCTCCTTATGTAATCCTAAATAAAACTTCTAATCTAGTCTTGTGTAAAAATTCCCATAAAACTCGTAACATTTCTAAGCAACCCTGTAAGGAGGAGGAAGATTGGGGGTATATAAAACCAGAGCTTGGTACTCCACTCTTTCTTTTATATATTACATTATCAGGACTCAAAATACAAAATAATTTTTGAGTCCTGTAACTCTAGCTCGAGTTCTAAAGAGAATAGTCCAAGTTGTAGATAACATGTCCATTTGTCTCTTTAAGTGTTAAAGCAATTACTAATGCAATAGTTTTGCGGAACCATGTTGCCTAATGTTAGCAATGACATGGCATATTATAGTTGGTTGCACTTGTCCAGTTAGTGAAGGATTTGTAAAAGCATCAGGTGGTGATCAAGCATAGGTTTATCCAACAGGCGGACTCCTTTTACCATCCCTCTCATGAGGAGGCGAGCAATGTTCATCCTTTTGTCTTCAGAGTCAAAAGTATTTGGGGATCTAAGGGCTTAGTAGAAGCACTGAACTAATACTTAAATATTTAATACAAGAATTATAAATATTGTACAACAAGGATTTTATTTACAAGGTTAATCCTTATGAGTTTTTTTATTAAGAATTTTACAAGGATTTTAGTCTATCCTCTTAGCTTTTATTTAGACAAATTTTATTTTATTCTCAATTGGTATACACAATAGAAAATACAAAAGAATATGAGTCATGGCTTTTAATATATATATATATATGTATGTATGTATGTATGCATGCATGTATGTAATATATATGACAATATATACAACACCCCTTTATACTTATCTTAAACAAAGTTCACATTTTGCAAGAAGGAAACAAGAATGATATAAATTATGCAAAGATACTCAGATAGGAAAAATTATGAAAGAATAAAATTCAATCAAAACCTATATGTGGGATCAACCAGTCCTAAGTGTAGAAGTCAGACAAAAATGGGGTGATCAAGATGGGATGAAAATCAAAGAGGATTTTCAGTCTCGACAAAATCAGTCTATACTTTAGGATAAATTGTTCTAAGTTTACATAAGATATTAATAATTAGAAATCATGCAAGAGAGTAAAATAGTACAACAACAACAAATCCTTTTCCCACATTAAGTAGGGTCGGTTATATGGATTCTTTTCCCCCATTCAGGAATTTGTCTCTCTTGTGTTGGTTGTCGACTACCTAACGTGTAACCCTCCTCAATTTGTCCAGACTTGGGCCTAGTCATGGCTGAGTTAAGAGAATAAAATAGTATGCATGATGAAATGAAAAAAATTGAATTGGATAGACATCACTCTCAATATACTTAGGGTAAGTCATCTACATACAAAAGATACGGTATAAGTGATCATATAGAAGAAAAAAAAACAAGACGAGTCATGAACCCCCTTATGCTTAGTGTCTAATATGATATTATCTTTTATCATTTGGTTAATGAAGAAGATTTTCAACTATATAGATCAATTATGTAGTTTTTCATTTCCTTTTTGGATAACTGATCTGTTTGTACTGGGAGTACTATATACACTCCATTTGGTTAGGGTCTTCAATATCCTCTATAATTTCCCTTCTCCATATACAGTGAAATCGAAGATCATCGCTACACGAGGATGTCACTCAGTTTGATCAATTTTATGTAATTATATTTTTTACAAAAAGAAAAGAAAATAAAAAATTGGATCCGATCGGTGTCGGACCGGGTTGACTCGGATTGACCTAGTTTTGATGGTTTGATATATTTTCAAAAAATAAAGGTTTAAATGATGAAATAATAGGGTTTTATCACTTTTGCCCTTCTTAACTTCTATAATTTCAGTTATGTGCCTCTCATTTTTGGAATATAACGTGTGTCACTACTTTCTTAGAGTAATTTTGTAGAAGCAACTATAAATAAATTATTACAATATTATATTCATATATAATGCTAGAAAATGCGACAACCTTTTGTAGAGTTTTACTCGAAATATATAATCATGTTATTCTATTGAAAGATTTGACATTTTAAACGATTATTTCACTGGTATATAAATACATATTTACATATGTATCCGGTATCGGTTCAATAAAGCCGGTTCGATCGGTCGAACATGTAAATTAAGTCCAATCTGAATTTTTTTCGAGTCGATAAGAATGATGACGTCATGCTGACATCATCATCAATCCAATCGGTTTGGACAGACGGTCCAACCCGCTTGGATCAAACCGAAGACTGACCGATTCAATGTGCGTTCCAGTGTTTAAAACCTTGTTTGGAACTCAACCATCCTACTTTTCAAGGAAAAAAACTCCTTAATTACTAGCTTCTCCCAAAAGTTGTTGATTCCCACAAACTATAACTATATTTACACACATTCATATATGTTTTTACTCATACGTAAAGCACATTACACATATAACCTACTAATATACTCTAACTAATTAATCTATCAAAGAGAGTAAAGATTTTAAAGCAAATGATTATGCAACAAAGGAAGGAAAAGAAAGTTCTTTGCCTCTTCTTACTTTTTCTTTGATGATTGAGAAAACTATGTTCATCCACTTTTCTCTCAATACGGATATAAAATTTAAGATGTTAATAAATTTATATACTTTTTTGTTGGGGATTTTTACCACACGAATCTTAGAAACATGTTAAATTACCTCTACGATCTTTTGCACAACGTAATTACCATATCGATCCCATAAATTTCTCTAACAGGAGTTTCAAATAGAATAACCACATGCTTCAAGGTCTAAGGGTGCGTTTGGTTGGCGGGTTAAGGCGGGTTAAACTGGTAGAGGTAACCCGTTTTCTGATTTTGGTGTTTGGATAGAGGGTTAAACTGGGGGTAGGTTAGAAGTGGGTTTGGGGTGATATGATTGTATTGAAGTTTGAAAAAGTGAGTAGTTATTGTGATGTGATTGTATTGAAGTTTGGAAAAGTAAGTAGAAGTAGAATAATTATAATTTTTGTATGATATGATGGTATAATATATTATTTTTGATAGGATTGATGATGTAAAGTTGATTTATTTAATTTTTTAAAAAAGGAATAAAGTGGGGCTCACGGGGAGAGAAGGGGATGTGGGTTAAGGAGGGTAAACTCCCTCAAGGGGAGGGTAACCCGATAGCCAAACGCTACCTAAGAGTTAGCAAGTTTATGTGATTGATGATTATGTTGTTTCAAGGTTGAGAATGTAATTTATAAAGTTTATAAATTTCGTGGGTAAAAAACTCTTTCTTTTACTCATGCAAATTAATTGGTAAGTTGTTGGTGATGATGTTGACTGTTGAGGCATACCAACAACTCCCTTTATTTAACTTAGCCCTACCAACTTCCTATTATGCAACTTTTCTTTCCCACATAGATTGATACTTTGATAGTGAAATCTATCAAATCAAAGTAGGTAGATGCTCTTTCCCATACATGGTAGGGGAAATGGGAACAGGGACGAAGGCAGGAATTTTCACTTGGGGGGGCAAGCTATTAAGTGATGATTTATCTACTTTATTCAATCATTATTTGTCATTTCATTTCAATCTTTATTAAACTTCATTGGTAACATAATTTAAGAAAAATGCTTACAAAATATTTGGCACTGTATTTTCAAAGAATTTTTAGAAAAACACTCCAGCAAGTTTACAATTTTACATAAGCATCCCCACAAAAGTTGTATCAATAAAATTATCCCTAAATACACTCCTCGAACAATAATATGAGTCTATAGTCATGCTCTTTAAATGTATGTTACCATATTATTCATTGTTATATATAGTGATGAATGTTATTCATTGTGAAATGATTTTTTATATCAAATTTAGCGACAAACGCCAGATCTGTCACTATATCAATAGCAACAGTCCATATACAGAGATGAAAAACAAATGTATACAGATATGGATATGCACTACAACAAATTGAACTATAATGACGCTTTTTTCAAAATCCGTTACTAAATTAGCCGTTGTTAAATATATAACAACGACATTATTCGTTGCAAAATGAGTTTTCATACTTGAAATTAGCAACGAATACCATACATGTCTCTATATCATTAGTAACGGTCCACATGACGACGCTAATCCATTGCTATTTTTCACAATATCAACTAATCATCACTATTTTTAGTTCAAATTTTAGGACGATTAATTAGAAGTTTGAAAATTAATAGCGAATAAGCGTCACTATATGGACCGTTGATAATGATATAATGACATATATAATATTTGTTACTGATTTCAAGTACGAAAAATCATTTTATAACGAATAATATTGACATTATATATGTAACAACGACTAATTTCAAGTACGAAAAATCATTTCATAACGAATAATATCGTCATTATATATTTAACAACGGCTAATTTAGTGACGGATTTTGAAAAAAACATCACTATAGCTTAATTTTGTTGTAGTGATGGTATCCTTATTTATTTTTAAATTTGGATACAGAATAGATATCATCTTGCAAATATTGAAAATTTCAAATTATATTTTAAAATATGGATACATATAATTTTAATTCGACTATATATAAATATTTAGCAAACAAATATTGGCCATCCTACGGATAATAACCATCTCTTTAAAGCTTATTAGAGTTGAAATTAAGAGTTGATCAATTATGCTAATGGCGTACGAGTAATATCAGAAATAATCTATATATTATCTTAAATATACATGTATTGGATGGAATATACATAATATAAATACACTAAATATGTTTATAACATAATAATTATACAAATATGGTGAAGAGTGGTATAGAATTATATTATGTATGGTTAAACATAAATCTACAACTATATCTGTATATGAAAATATATATGCGGGTACATATACGGAAGTTTACGAATATCAAATGGTATTAATATTAGCATCCGTTTTAAAAAAGATACAGATACGGATGCCATAATATGTATACAACAGATACATGGCAGATCGGATACGAGTATATCCACGTATGCATCCCGAATCTCGACCCATATGGATCGACTATAAACCCATGACCATGGATATCCAGCAAAGTATTTCGAATCGCATACCCAATATCATTTGACTCCTATGATTAGTTGTTCGACCATATAAATAAAATACTTTTAAAAAGTATAACTATTGGATGTTTACCGAGTTTAATGGGGCTGCCCCCTTGGGACAGCCAACATGGCTGCCGCCGCGCCGTTTTCGGCATTTTTTTACTTTGTTTTTGAAAAATATCGCCATGTATATTCATCCCTATGTCCCTCCTATATGCCATTCGAATTTTGTCAGAAACAGAGACTCCCACGGCTTCAATCCAGACAGTCATTTTTTAATGGTAACATGATTTTTTAAATCGACACCATCTCTATGGAGGCCGTAGAAGTCTCTGTTTGTGACGAAATTCGAGTGACATATAGGAGGAATATAGGGATGGATATACATGGCGATATTTTTTAAAAAAATAAAAAAACACCGAAAACGACCCGGGGGCAGCCATGTTGGACAACCCCATTAAACTCATGTTTACCACATATACATTCTAATAATTAATAGTATATAACTAAGTAATATCAAAGTATGTTAGGAGACTTGGGGGGGCCAAGCCCCCTCCCGCCCCCCCCTTGTCTCCGTCACTGAATGGGAATAGTAAATACTATTTAGGACAATTTTTGACTTTACCCAACTTTATTATTGTATGTGGTTGAACATCTTTTACCGTTACTAGACCTTCAGCCCCAGTTACAACTATTGTGAATTGGTGATCATTTTACCCTCAAAATGGATTATTAAATCAAAGGTTATCAATTGACCAGCCGAGGATCGACTTTGAGGTTGATTGCAATATCGGTGTAAGGAACACTGATCATCTGTTTCCACCTAAATACAATCATGTGTTTTTCATTTAGATGATGTGTTCTTTACTCCAAGGAAGCGTTCGACTCGAAAATACGTAAGAATAAAGATGAGAAATAAGGAGAATAAGGAATTATTCTCTATTCAGCTGGAAAGATATGAATAAGGAGAATAAGGTGGAATAAGAGTTGGTAAAGTGGAATAAAGATAGGAATAAGGGTAGAATAAGGTGAAATAATGAGATGTGGATGAGAGAATATATGTACTCTTAAGAACTGCACCTGGTGGAGAACTGACCCCTTATTCCAGTGCTTATCCTCCAAACAAACAGAGCCTAAGCAGGTGTTATGTAGTGGCAGATCCGGTATATATATCTTGGGGAGCAATGATTTCTCCTTAAATGTCTATCCTTTCCATAACTTTTTTCTATAACTTTTGAATGTATGAATATGGCATCTCCTTTAATTTTAAACTAATTCTTAAAAAAGTTTGTGCTAGAGTCATTTACTATAAGAAGTTATAGTTTTCAATATATAATTAAATAGGAAATGAGATTTGAGCCCATTCCCTCTTTTCCTCTCTTTGTAATAAATGAATTTAATATTATACTCTCTCCTCACTACAAATCTTTCATCCTTAAACTATAGTTGATATTTCAATCTTAAAGATGGATTTGGAAAGTTCTAGGATTATCAAAATTTAAAAAAAAAACATCAATCGAAACTAATTACTCCATTAATGGAAATAATTTAAAAAGATAGCACTTTTTATTTATTTTCTTTTTTAACATACATGATCTATGTATACTTGACTCCTCCTTGATAAAATTTTTTATTCCATCTCCATTGTTATGTCTCCACATAATATGGTTTTATTCGTGTCCTTAGATGTGGGGTACGTATTTCAATAATAATAAAAAAGGTAATATCCAAATTACATGATTAAAATGATAGCCAAACTAACAGATAAAGAGAGGCACAAATTATCTATTTTCATAATTATTAATTCTATAAAGCAACTTGTACACGATTAAGATATTCTTAATATTTAGTATACATGGCTATGGTATAAGAAGACCTAGAATAGCATATCTATGGAAGCCAATAATCACAAATATCTATACTTCATTTCATTCTTCTTGGATAACAATGTGTAGCCAATGTTCTACTCATTGTCCTTCAATTGTTGAAGATTTTCTTAAGGGTTTTTGTCACTTGTGCCCTTCTGAGATAGCGAAGATATTGCAATATCAGTTATGCCTTTTCTTTTTTTTCGAATATCAAATATGCTACCGGTTTATTGTCATTCTATCACTTGTGCCCTTACATTACATTAGTTGTAAATGAACTGAACTTAACCATGTTTTTTTCAAACCATGGTGCGATTAAGAACGACACAAGTGTCCAAAGAACCCCCCTAGCCCTGCCATCCTCGTATGGACCTTCCTCCTCCACCCCACACCCTCCGATCTCCTCCTTTATCGTCCCTCATACGACCTTTGCCTCCACATCCATGTAGCTCCCATATGTTTCCTCCACCTTCCTGTATTGCGGTGACATGAAGAACCATCTAGTCATCGTCCGCATCCTCCACCTTGGATGTATAATAGTCGTTGCTCCAACTCCTTCACAAGGGGGAAGAAGGGTAGGGGGAGGAGGAGGGGCGGTGGAGGAGCAAGGGGCAGATATGGAGGAGGGTGAAGGAGGAGAAGGAGGAAGAGGAGACAATGGAGGAGGTCGGGGCAACAAAGGAGGGGGCGATGGAGGAGGATATGGCGGCGGAGGAGGGGGGAGGCTGGGGCAGAGGATGGGGGTGATAGAGGAGGTTGGGGCGGAGGAGGAGGGGTTGATGGATGAGTCTTGGGCGAAGGAGGAGGAGGGGGAGAAGGGGGAGGAGTGGGAGGAGTGGGAGGATTTTCTAACCCTTTAAAAAAATATAATTCCCCTTGTGCTCTCAAAATTAACATCCGTTTGCATTGGGATGGGTGGCAACTAACCCGAGATACACAAGTGATCACTGTGGAAGAAGTCATGGGTTGAATTGATATCTAAAAAGAGAGGGATATAACTGATATTGTAATATCTCAGAACGGTACAACTGATAAAAATCCTTTTCTTAACTTCAAACAGATATCAGTCATGTTACCATGCAAATGCTTTATACATGATTGAGATTCCACAATTACAGTTATACCCATATCCTTTCGTATTAACACGTATACATCTATATTTTAACAAAATTTCATTTTCTTACTACACTTATATCTTTGTTTTACTTTAATGGAAGGATAATATTGTGAATTTTGTAAAAACACAAGTATTATTGCTAAAAAGTAGAATCATACAATAATTGTTGAATCTCAAGGGGTACAAGGGTAAAAAAATCCTTTTTTAATACGTTGGAATTGCAATTTGTAAACTTTATTCGTTGGATCCATTGGAATTCCTTTTGGTCAAGGAGTAATGCATTTAGATCTATTATCCAAATGGTTGACTCCACCCGAAAACTTTTTCCACACGGATTCTCATCATTCTGAAAATTGGTATGAATTTATAAAAAATGCAATTTATTCTGTAGGTATAGCATCTTTTGGAATATGCATAGCATCCATTCTTTATGGTTCTGTTTATTCATCTTTCCAAAATTTTTATTTAAAAAATTCCTTTGTGAAAATGGATTCTAAGAGAATTTTATTGGATCCAATGATTCCAAAATTATATATCAAGGCCCTAGAAGATGTATTATGGTAAGTTGGGAGTACATGATAATAAATAAATCACATGATAATACAGCAAGGATGACAAGACAGTCCCGAGACATATGGATGGCAAGTAGGAGATCTTATTCTCGTCTGCGTTTTTTTCAAAGATCTGAGATCTGATCGAGGGATTGGTGGTTCATCGACCAACCAATCCAACGGCCAGGAAGTACCACCACCCACCGTCAACCGACACCTTCCGGCAACATTAACAACTTTAATATTTGTCTTCTCTTTTTTGCCCTTCCGAGAAAAAACGCGAGATGGGTATCACGTGCTGTGGCCGGTGGGCCTCATGAGTGGGGATCACGTACTTGTAATGATATTATATCTCGGGATATTTACACTCATAACTCTCGTAACTCTCAGTAATTTTATAATTATAATCATAATTCTGTGTAATCATGAATTACATCCAGATCTTCAATAGTACATAACTCTTACACCCGTAACTCTGTGTTAACTTCACCGAATTTTTCGTTAATTATGACAAAATTCGTCAAATAATTTACACTCCCATTATTTACAAATGAGATCTTCCTCCTTCAGCCCCTAACCTGCCCCCCTCGCTGACCATCTTTTCCTCCCCGTTCTCCTCCAGCACCCCGCTTCCCCGTAACCGACCACCTTCCCTTCTCCCCCTCCCGTTCCTCCTCCAGTGCTTGCCCCTTTCATGTGCACCACGTTAATCACCCCCTTGCTTGCCCGACTCTTGATGAATCACCCCCTCCAAGCCCTCTTGTTGAGCATTCGAACAAAGAAGCAAGGGGACGGTGTGAGGTGGTCAGCGATGCAGGGAGGAAGGGGAGGAGGATGTTCGGTGGGGGAGGGGGAACACTGGAGCAGGAAGGGGCGAACTCCACATCTTTGTACATGAAGCATCCATTCCCGTCACCATCTCCAGTGAAGCATATCAAGGAGTTGCTCGTAAGACGGCATGAGACTACGAAAACCAACGGGATGACGGTTCCAGAGGGAGAGGTGGTTGACGGGGGTGGGGCGAGCTGGAGTAGAACGAAGAGGAGGGGGAGGCGGTTCATGGAGGTGGGATGAGCTGGACAAGGAAGAAGGGTGGGGGGTGGGGGGGGGGAGGTGGTCAACGAGGGTGGAATGAGTTGGAGGATGAAGAGGGGTAGGTGGTCAGCGAGGGTGGAATGAGTTGGAGGATGAAGAGGGGGAGGTGGTCAGCAAGGGTGGAATGAGTTGGAGGATGAAGAGGGGGAGGTGGTCGGGGCGGGCCAGGGGGGGAGATGGAGGAGGAAGAAGGGGAGGGGTGAGATGGAGGAGGAAGAAGGGGAGGGGGTGAGATGGAGGAGGAAGAAGGGGAGGGGAATGCGGTCGGTGGAGGTGGCACAAGCTAGAGGAGGGGGAAGGGGAGTGGGCGATTCGGAGGAGGAAGAAGGGGAGGGGGAGGCGGTTGGTGGAAATTGCACGAGCTGGAGGAGGAGGAAGAGGAGGGGGAGGCGGTCAGCGGGGGGAGGGTGTCAGGGAGGGCATGGAGGAAGGAGGGCAGCATGAGGACCTGGAAGAGAAGGGTAACGAGGGGGCAATGGCCTAGAGGAGAAGGGCGAGAGGGAGTGGGAGGGTGTCGGGGAGGAGGTGGAGGGCGACAGCTTGGAAGAGGAGGGCGGAGGCAGAGGGGTGCGCAGGAGGGGGAGGGCGTCAGACATTGGAGAAGGAAGGAGGAGGGGATTTAGTGTTTTTTTTAAAAAAAATTGTAATAGTCGTTGGATAGATCATGTGTCAGATTAACCTAATGATATGGTTGGATTAAACGGAAAAAATTAACAGATGGTTATGAGTGTGAGACGAGGTGACTATCCAAAGTTTCTCGTGTAATTCACGATTACACAGGGTTATGATTGTAATTACAAAATTACTCAAGGTTATGAATGTAAATATCCCTATTATATTTGCAACATATCATATGCTACCACCATCTCAAATGTATTTTTTTAAATAAATAGAAAAAATAAATAAATAACGATATATTTACATTTGTGTTGTTTTTTTTACATAATACTTATATCATTGCCTTGTTTTCAATTACACGTACTTCTGCCCATATGTTTTTGCAACTTTAGCCGTTGTGTTGTGTCATGTGGTAGCTGTTGTCATTTTCCCTCCCAGATGAACACAACTTTAACAGTTGTGTTCTAGCCGTATGATTTCATTAGATCACATATTGTAACATCAAGAATCCTTCCTATTGCTTTGGTTATAAGAGAATATGTATCAAAATAATCGATGTCTTTTTTTACCTAACGTCTTTGATAAATTATTTGACTTTATACCCTTAGGCCTATGCTTCCTCTTAAACACCCATTTGCACTTAATACTAAAGCATCCTTTGTATAAATCAGTCAACTCTTAAGTTCCATTAGCCATATGAAATTAATCTATGAAATGAAGGTTTCCTTCCATTATTATGCTCAAGTGAAGCCATAACTTCTAACTTGTTGAATTACCATCAATCTGATAGACAACAAAGTCACTAATGAGATCCTTGGAGTCCCTGGTCGTTTTCTCCTGCTCGACTTATGCTAGTCTCATTGAGTTCGCAATGAGCCTCAATTTCCACATTAGATATCATTTTTGCTTTGTCTTGGGTAAAACTTGAGGTGCGAGGATTTCCATTGTTCATAGAGAAGATATCCTTAGAAAGGCATCGTCACATAATTTCAACAATATGTTGACATTGTCACGTATCTCGGATCTAATTATCGAGAACCTAGATGCACAACTATTTTAAAAATAGCCTAAGAAGATGACATCAATAATTGTAAGACCTGTCTTCTTTCTTTTGTGTTTTGGGACTAAAACCCTCGCAAGTCAGTCTTGCACTTTAGTATATTTGAAGCTTGATTTCCAACTTCTCTACATTTTGAATGGGCACTGTTCCTTTTATTTTAGAGGAATCTTATTTACAATATGGCAAGTTGTATTCAAGCCCACTTATATATAGGTTGGTAAGTCCAAAATTTTATAGGAATGAGTGATCATTTCAATTAAAATCTTATTTTCCATTCTTCTACCCATTTGGATTGTAGTGAATATGGTGTTGTAACTTTTACCCATTTTCCGCACTTTCTCTTTTTTCTTTTGAGGTCATACAATATTGACCGTGGCTTGAAAACTAATAAGAACCACGTGTTTTTGTTCCGCGTGTTCCTCCAAAATGGAGACAAGTACTATCAAGTCATTCATAGAAAATTTTCTTTTCCTATGTTTCATGGTCATAACAAAGTCTTCCCACGACCTAGGAAATTTTTGTATACGAATGACATGACTTGAAACTTCTTAGGAAGTTTTATTTTTACTCCAAACCATGGAGTGTGAATAGAAATTCAATACTTGTTTAGATATAAATTTTCCCTCGACCTCGAATATATATATATATATATATATATATATATATATATATATTTCCCCTCAGTCATAGAAAATTTTAAAAACTCCAAGACGAAGAATTTCCAATACATAGGTTTACAATGTTGTACTTTTTATCGAGTTTTTTCCAAAGTCCCTTCATAATTTGCATGGATGTACGTCAAACAATGTGTTTGACAAAACCAACAAAATACAGCCATGACATGTAGTGTCATACTTTTGATTTTCGAGAGCGAAGTTTTCTTATTTAACAGTGGTTGCTTGGTTTCAAGCATGATGAAATCAACCCCATTGTGATTAAGCAAATTTGAATGTCTTGCAGGCAACACCGGAAGACTTCTCCATCGAATTTTCCAGGCATTCACGTCATATCATCCTCGATTTGAACACGTATCGATCATAATTTCAAATACATCTCTAAATATCTTTAATACGATTATTGCTTTCAATATTAAAACCAATGAGATTAAGCAGTACTTGTTCGGATTAATATGATTTAATTTAATGGCACCACCAATTATCGCGATGATAATCAACCATGAATAAATCAAAATCCAATGACAAACAATTACATGCTAGTGGAAGGATCGTGTATCTAAAATACAAGGGATTTTATCACTTGTGCCCCTCCGAGATATCGCAATATCAGTTATGCCCCTATCCTTTTAGTAATATCAGTTGTACCCTCAACTTCTTGTCGTTTTATCAATTGTGCCCCTACGTTACTTTGACCGTCAATAAGTTAAACTTAACCATGGTTTAACCAAACCGTCATATAGTTAAGAGGGGCAAATTCGGAAAAAATCCCCCATCTCCTTCATCACCGTCCAATCCTTCCTCCTACTGCCACCTGCTCCTCATCTTCGCGATATTGAGTGTAGTGGATCCGATCCGCTCCGACGTCGTCTGCGTCTCATGGAGGTCGGCAGTGAAAAAGAAGGACCATCTTTCCCCGAGGACGATCCGCCCATGGCTGGCGCTCCCTAAGGATGTTCGTTGTCCCTGTCCAATTTGGGGGTTCATTCCCGGATCACAAATGGGATGATGAATGTGAAGATCCGAACGATTGTGTTAGATTTCGCTGCGAAATCTTTTACTACCCTGTGATTTTGCTCAATGGTGACTTGATCGTAGTGTGCCGTGGTGTCATAGATCCTCCGCGCACCGTCATTGTCAAGGTTTACAGGATACCGATCGACCTGCACAGAGAAGCAGAGATCGCTACGAGTATCAGGCGGAGCTCGGGAGGACGTAGGGTTGGGCATTGGGCTGGGCCGGCCCGACCCGGCCCAAAACCCGACCCGTATAACCCGACCCAAACCCGAACCCGAAATTTAATGGGCGGGCCGTGGGCCCTAAAATGAGCCCATATTGATTAACGGGCCGGGTTTGGACCTTAGAAGGCCCAAACCCGTTAGCCCGATAGCCCGATCCATTCTAAAGCAAGTATATTTATATCCAGTACGGTATAATTATATCAATTATATTCATGTTCATTCCAAATACCATGTTCTAACTTTACTATCCTTATTCAAGTGTAGAATAAATGCTTAGATACATTAATAATCATATCCAATAGTGGATTGAGAATATTATTACATTAATATACAAGATTATTACATTAATATGCAATAATGGAATCTGTGTCCTCAAGTGTTACATCATGTACAACTGTAAGTAACCAATTTGTATTGGGTCATAGTGCCCGCATCTACAATAGAATATGTAATGGTGAATTGAATGGTGGTTTAAGTCGCCATATTTTTACCACATTTGTATTTCCAACATACAACTAATGTTAAAATCACAAATTAGTTAGCATACTTTATAGTTTTAAACATGCACACATGCATAAGAAACAACCATACAAATGCAAGAAGAATGGAAGACATGATATTCGTATACATAGGTGTTAAATTGGGTCGGCCCGACCCGAACCCGACCCATTTTATTTGGGCCGGGTTTGGGCTTGGGCCTAATTTTTGAAAATAAAATGGGCCTAGGCCCGACCCGTTAGCCCATATTCTAAAATGGGCTTGGGCCGAGCCAAGGCGAACCCGGCCCGAGCCCGGCCCATGCCCAACCCTAGGAGGACGAGAATCGAGATGGGCCGTCGTTGGATGGGGGCAGAACATGCTGTTCTGGTTGGGGAGGAGGATGGTTCTCACGAGAATCGAATTGGGTTCTTGCAAGATATAACTCCAATTCTTCTTCTGGTGGGGAATTGGATTGCGATTTGGTTAATTCTCCAGGAGAGGAGAATTGGTCACCATCGGTTTGAAAGAGGATGATGGTTTTCATGAGCAACAGCAGGGGGCGGAGGGGGAAGGGGCTGCGGGGGCAAGGGGGACAGGGGAAGGGGGTGCGGGGGCGGAGGGGGGAGGGGCTGTGAGGGGCAGGGGGGCGGCGCGGGCAAGGGGCTGCAGGGGGGGGGGAGGGGGGGAGTGGCTACGGGGGGCGGAGGAGACCGGGGGAGGGGTGCGGGGGGCGGAGGGGAGATCTGGGGCGACGGCGCCGGGGCGAGTTGGCAGGGCAAGGGGGGAGGCGCGGTGTTGCGGGGGCTTGCGGGTGTAGCAGGGGCGAGGGAGGAGACATGGGCAGGGGATGAGGAAGATGAAGAGGAGGGGGAGGAGGAAGATGAACAGTAGTGGTTGGACTTTTCAATTCCTTTGTTTTCATTTAATTCCTGACGTGTCCCTAAAGTTAACGTCCGTTTGCCTTTGGGATGGACGGAAACTAGCCCAAGGGGTACAAGTGATAGATTTGCAAGAAGTGAGGGACACAACTGATATTACCAAAAAGATAGGGGCATAACTGATATTGCGATATCTCGGAGGGGCACAAGTGATAAAATCCCAAAATACAATATGATATCGAGCAAGATCCAGAACGAGCAAAACAATAAATCATGTGCAGCAAACAACCACACCAAGATTAAGATAAAAGGATTATTGAAGCTCTCATTTCGGACTTTCCTAAGAAAATAGATCACCTCTACTTTATTGATGCATTGGGTGCGGCGATCCGCTCCTAAGATACATAGATACTGATCGGTGTCGACGCACTCTGACATTGATAATCCTTGAAAGCATATCAGAGAACATCAAAGGAAAGAGTGGAGCTTTTGGGGATAGCACAAATGAGAAACATACAGCTTCAAGTAGAGTGTGGAAAGGTAGATATAGGTATTATTGGGAAAACGATGGAGCATGTATCCTCATAACCATAACTTCCTTTGAAGGATGGCCATTGTATCTCTTAAGAACGGTTGGAATCCGAAACGTTCAAATAAAATACCGGCATTCGAGTTTCAAACTAAATATACAAATTAGTTGCGATCAAGGCAAACATTAACAAAATTACCGAGATCGAAGATCCAAATATGTTTTCTTGAGCTCAAGCGAAAAATGGCAACAGAGCACGAACACCCTTTCTCCTGTTACTACAGTGACTCAAGAAAAAGCTCTCTCTCTCTCTCACAAGAAAAAGTTTAGATAAGGTGACTCTTTCCTGAAAGTATGGAAAGTCAAAAATCTTATGCATCCGTAACCAACCAATACGATTGTTACGATTAATGGCTTGTTATCTATATTTTTTAATGTTGAAAAATCCATTATGATCATTTTAGCATATTCTATATTTAGAAATATCTCCACGATAATATCATCTCTCTCTCGACATGCGGGGAGGAGGTTGCTGCTGGTCGATGATGACTTGCAACAATGGTGGAGGGAGAACATTGGACGGTAGATGCAGCATGCTGCTCTACAATGGTCGACGATGGTGAGCTGCTTTGTAGATGTACAATAGCTGCTTCCTGCGACGATATGGTGTTTCTTTGACCTTTAGATCAGGAGAAAAAAAGACAGGTTCTCAAATGTTGTTTTCTTGCAGGCAATGGAGGTGGCATTGCATAGAGGTGGTGGATGTGCGTGGATGAAGTGGGTCGTGGAGAAGGTTGAAGGAAAGTGCAGATGGAAGATGGGTGTGGGCGAAGGAGGGCACACATGGAGGAGGTGGGTCGTGGAAGAGAAGGCAGAGGAGTAAATCAAAATTTTACAACCAAGAATATGTTGATGTCATTCTCTTATGTCTCACCAATGCACTAATTAGGGAAATACAGGAATGCATGAAAATAATTATAATATATTCATATCATCCCTCACCCTTCGATGGATGCATATCAAGAAATGCAAAATCCCTCTCAAGCAAAGCTGACTGGATAAGAGGCAACCTGGCTCATCGTTGCGTCGAGACCAGTTCCTATCGTTGCATGCTGTGCAACTTCAGCAGTGATTCCCCAGTACCTTGGCAATATAAATGTGTAATCAAAGATATGCAAGAAAGCAAAGCATATCTCGCTCTCCTTGTGATCATCTTGAAGATCAGGTGTCATTACCGATCTTCCCTACCTGTGCGATTTTCGTTTGCGCTCCCTCTCATCCTCTTTGTGAAAGTAAGACGAGGAATCCCGATCATACCTTGGTGGCTTCTCCCTCTTCTCATAGCCAGATTTATTTTCTGTGAGTTCATCGACAGACTGTTTTCCCCGTGTTTGCCTATCTTTACCTGCCATGTCCGTCCGATCCTTGTCATGGCTCTCAGGTGAGATGTTCCTCCGTTGCCGATCATGATCCCTCACAGAACTCCGGTTTCGATCGGTTCGGACTTTGTCGGATTCATCATCATCATCTCTGGAAATCTGACTTGATCTTTTGTGACTGGGGGGTGGATTTGATGATAAATCCGCATCTCTTCTGTGGCTTCTCTGAATTTTCTCAGGCATGTCATGTCCCCACCTTGCTTCAGCATCACGAGAACCCCAACCGGTGTTTGCATTTCTCTGGAAATAAATAAAAGAGGTCTCTAAAATCTAAATCACGATCGAAGATGATAAGAATGGTGTAACCATGACACTTAAATAACCATAAATGCATCAAAAAATATTCAAAGGAAACATGACAAATGTGTATAAGGTAACAAGTGTGATATGAATGGTAAATGAATCTAGTAAAGGAAAATTTTATTCATATCAGGCCAGTTTTACAAGTCACGAAGAAAACAAAGTAGAAAATTGCTCTAAGAATTCCAATTAAATGAGCAGTCAAATGCATCAAATGATCCATTTCATACAAAATAGGAACAGGAACATCAAGTTGATAGCTGCCTCACCTTGCACATCGGACTTCTGTTACACAAAAGAAGGGAAGGGGACTCGATCAGCAGAATAGTTTTTCGATTCCGTGGATAACCCTAAACAAAGAGGGATAGTTCCACAGAATACTCTGTTCAGACATCCCACTCTCACGACCTGATGACGCCTTCCCATAAAACCCATTTAGAAGCATCAAATTCAGACATTTAAATTGTTAACACTGGTTTTGAATCTGAATCTGACGTGCGGTTTAATTTTCGTATTATCTAAAAACTAAAGTGATTTTAATACGTACTCAGCTGACTGGCCTTAATTTGTAATTAAATTTTAACTTCCATTGCCAATCCAAATCTCTTGAAAACCAAATCAAGCGTTCCTACCACAACTTAAGCAGCCGCATATCTACATTTTTTAGGAAACCTATCTACATTTGGAACCTCCAAACAATTCTTTCTTGTAAAACACTATCTAAATTGAAGCAGGTACAATCATTCTTAATGACCTCTTCCCATTGCAGAATCAAACTTCGCTACTTTTCTCAATATATCGTTTTCCCAACATTGGTAAAATCAATATCATACTAGTTCCACTTTTCCCAGATATTGTGAAACATGTTGTCGATATATTCTTCATATCTCAGAGATGTATCCACATATCGCTTATGCATCTAGAGTTAGCATCTATATGAACTCAAGAGGGTCTTCTCAAGCCCAAATCGATTGAAAACATACATGATTCAAGGGAAGATGTTGCTACCTAGTCGGTGTGCAAACACAGATTCGTTGCACTAGGCACTCTCTGCAATGACCTGACCATGTATCTGCGAGAAAATTAGTCTAAAACCAGAATTTGTGTATGCATAAATCAAGCCTAAGTGAGGGATTTGTACCACAATGATTACTTCGAAGAGATAATCTTCTCCTTGTGGTCTTATTGGTCACAGTGGATTGTCGAGAAGGGTGCTGCAGATGGGTGGAGTGGCTGAGGACGAGAAAGAGAAGGGAGATCTCTTCACAGCCCATGCCCTTTTTTACATGTGCTTGGTTCACGTGCCAAAAGCTTGGCAAAACACCTTAAGAACTCACATCCCCCACATCCAAATTCTGATCAACCTAACCTTGAATCCATGGTTTTATTTCGACAAGATGGACGTATAAGTCTGTTCACGGCCAATCCGATGATGTACATAAATTTCAAAGACATGCATGTCTAGGGGAACCCTTGACATGCGTAAGTCCCATAATTGTGGTCCGTTTGAGGTCCATAGTCCAAGTAATTGGTCTATGAAAAAACTGCCGCAAACATCTTATGAGACATGGGTACCAAGGTCACGTACTTTGAGCCACTTGAAGTTTTGAATATATTGACATAAGCATAAATTATAAATCACATGTTGATAAAGAGAGATCCAAAAACAATGCATGTGGCATGCAAGTCGACCAAGATCGCATAGTCACTACACTAAGGCACTCCTAGAAACCCGAACTCGAGTGATCCGGAGGTTCAGCCGACTGCATAGTTGCCTGGAGGAGATGTCAATCGATTGGTTAGCTAAATTCACGGATTACAAACTAAACGATAAGGGTAGCACTGAAACTTAGCCAAGTGGGCAAGTATGCTCATCAAGCCAACCCAGCCCTACAAAAACCATACTCCAAACTCATAGCATGAGACCTCTGCTGGAGTCAAGGCAACAAACTAGTACTGCTACTACAACAACAACAACAAAGCCTTTTCTCACATTAAATAGGGCCGGTAATTCACCAAAAGAAACAAAATAGTCCCGAACTAAATAAATACCAAGTTCATCGAAAGTTGGTCAGACTGTGAACTGGAAACAAATATATCAATCTAAGCACCGGTACTCTAATGATGGAAAGAGGAACCATCTGATTTGCATGGTCAGTCGACCAAATAAACTAGTAGACTGGTGAAGCTTCAATACAAAGTGTCAAAATGCTGGGAGCTATGTTAAATGAAAACATGACACATATTGCCTTATGAGCTTGGTATAACATGAGAATCTGAGAAACGATGCAGAATATACAATCCATCATAGCAATGATGAAGTAGATCCCTAGAGAAGCACCAAAGCCATGTTCTGTTCTTTCTACTTGGTTGAGGTTCAACGGTTTTACAGGACCGTGATTGCAGTAGGTTTCCATATTTAGTCTCAGCTTCCGCAGTTTAGTAGTAGATTCACTTTTGGCTTCCACGTTATTGTTCTAGACTTGTAATATGGACTGTTGCTATATATTTTGGGCATTATTCTTTAAATTTGTGAATCATGGAAGTACTGTTATATTTAAACTCAAGCATTTGCATTATGCCATTTATATTTTGTGTCAATGCAGCATATGGTTTTTGTTGAGTATCTGGATTCAGATGTAGGCCAAGCGGTGAGGAAATAAAATTGTTAGTACGGACTATTTTCATTTACTTTCTTTGCCTTACGTTCCAGATACTGATTGCATGCATGTATATTGCGATTATTGGCGACCACATAAATCCATGCATCATTATTAGACATATTGTACCATCTGCATCAAATACGGCGTGCCAACTTTGTTGGTGCATATATTTTTGTACTCATGCACATCCCCAATTTTGATGATAAGTGATAACATACTAGCACTTACCGAGTTAGCAAGCTTACACATTTGAGGGAATATTCGATAACTTGTTGAGAAATGTGTTACATACGTGAAAGGCATTTTGTTATCGGAGTAAAGCTTAAGAAGCAAGAGGAGACTAAGTGCATCACTGGGCTCAAGAAGTTCTCAACATCAAGAAAGAGACAGAAACTCTCAAAATTCAAGAAAAAAAGATGGAAATTCAAAAGAAA
This sequence comes from Ottelia alismoides, assembly GCA_037367405.1. NCBI lineage: Eukaryota > Viridiplantae > Streptophyta > Magnoliopsida > Alismatales > Hydrocharitaceae > Ottelia > Ottelia alismoides. The sequence continues at coordinate 553,278 of JAZKJV010001027.1, read as the reverse complement.
ATTCGTGTAAAGATAGTTTCACTCATTTCTTGAGTCCAGTTTTTTGCTAAATAAGCTCCCTTATTATAAATCTCTAAATTGAACTTAAGGACATGTTTAGGACATTCGTAAAACTTATTGCAAAGTCTGAAGTTCGCCAAATATTACTTAGAACTTTAAACCATCACTTAGAACATCACCATCCCATCTTTAGACTTCCTAGAAGTTAACTCATGGCAACTAAATATTTGTCCTCCTACTCTCAAAAAAGAAATAATTGTCCTTTGATCAAAAGTTAAGCCAGCCTAATTAAAATTTTATTCACTTCCACTTCCAGAAGTTTTTCTGCTAATATTATTGTTGGGTAACAAGATATTCCTTCTAGTATAACTAGTTGTTATTTTAACATGCATTGATGCAGTTGAATGTCTAGAAGCTATTTGTCTATCCAAAATACTATCAACTATCAAGAACAAGAGAAACTAAGCCAACTAACTATCACAACATCACTGTTTTAAAAAAGTCGGTAATAAAACCACTTCCATGAACAAATAAGTAGACATCATGATGGTAAAAACTGGTCAAAAACAGCATTAATGCAATAAACTGAAACAAGAATTCCATACTAAACGTACTTGTTCATCATGTGAAAACCTGCACGAATCCCCTCGATTGCATTCACCCCTCTGAAAGGCATAGCACACACCCCGTCCCTCCCTCTTCTGCCTCCCCTTCTCCTCATCTTCCTCCTCTTCCTCTTTCTTCTTGTACTTTGCAACATGGTCGACTCTCATGATCC